>BPLQ01008530.1:0-103620 GCA_021605075.1 Caerostris darwini
ATTAGTGTTTAAATCTTTTATTTCTTCAAACATAAGAATATATATATATATATATATTATTATGTATGAACAGTAAACAGTATTATATATGCATAACAGTATGATATACATATATATATATATATATATATATATATATATATATATATATATAATAATAGCATATATAATACTGTTTCCTGTTCACTAAATATTATACAAGACATTCAGCAAGTTCCAAATTACCCCTTTTCAACAACAATTCAATAGGCCAAACGGTAGTAAAAGGAAATTATTACAATGATTTATCATTATTTAAATGCATAACTCTTTGTTATGATAAATACAGTAACTAATTTATGAGCTTTTGTCATAATAAATAGCTATTTTATTAAGGTCAAGAATTATCCAATTCAAACGCCATTATAAATTTCCAATTTCTCTAAAATATGTTATCTTTTAAATGTTTTATGCCTTCAAACATAGGAATATATATATATATATATATATATATATATATATATATATATATATATAAATTGCATTATATATATATAACTACATTATTATGTATATATATGTATATAATACTGTTCAACATATACTTAATATTGGACAACGCATTCTGAGCACGTTCCAAATCACCCCTTCTCACCAACAATTCAATGGACAAAACCGCAGCATAAATTGCCACGGGATGGTCTTCCAACAGACACCGATACTTCTGCAGAGGCATTAGAAAAGAAATACTCCACCACTACAGAGCCCTATAGCTTACAAAATAAGTCCACGTAAATAGCTTACGTAAGCAATGATGAGGTAGAGAAAGAATCCAGAAAAGATTCTTCCACTACATGCATAACCCTCTCCGTAAACACAGCAGGCAGCCGGCATATTTGCTTGCAAACCACGTAAGTCGGGTTTCCCCTTTAATGTTCGTCGTTTCGTAGTTCCTGGCTTTGCCAAATGAAGAAAGCACGGAAAACATTGCTATCAGCGCTGAAACAGCAATAATGGAACCAATAGTGTTGTCCCAGGACGCACAGATGTTTTTCTGGACAAGAATTCTTTGGCAGGAATTTTCTGGATACGGGAAGAGAATTTCTTTAGTTGACATTCGCTTGGTTAAATCTTTTCTCCCGTTACGTCTGTCTTAAAAATTTGTCTGTCTGGTTTGAAATATGCTTTTTTTTTTTCTTAGACGAATGAAAGGTTCTTTTTTTTTTTCAAAGTGATGCCAGAAAGATACATTTTTATTCAGAATACAGAAAATGGGGTGCAGTCAAAGGCGTTATTTTTTAACTATTTGCATAAAATACAGACATACAACATTTCTACAGTGAAATGCTTTTCAGTCTATAAAAATGGATCTCTACTGAGTTTTCTTATATTTTTATTTATTTATGTATTAAATTTTTTTTTATTTATTTATTTTAATTTTAATTTATTTATTTTTTATTATTTTTATTTATTTATTTTAATTTTAATTTATTTATTTTTTATTATTTATTTTAATTATTTATTTTTTATTCTTTATTATTTTTTTTATTTATTTATTTATTTAACTTTCTTTACAATCTTTATTAATATAATGGTCAATAATTGATGAAATTATTTCAAATTATATTTAAAACTATTAATAGAAATAGTAACTTGTATACAATTCACCTTAAAATAGTGGCTTTTATTTACAAGATAATTTTTGGTGACTTACATGTAGGTAACAAAAACGGCATATTCGTAAATGTTACTATTTTGATTAGAATGATGTCTTGAATCTTTTTCTAATATATTCAAACATTTTACATTATTTTTTTTTATGAAATGGATCTTTTTCAGATAATGGAATAAACAATAAAACCAAAAAAATTAATTTTTATTTTCATTTTCATCGTACATTTTATATCGTTTCTGTGATACATTTATCTTTAGAAATTAATAACATGCTTGAGTGAACTTAAACAAAGAAATTCGTAAATGTCGACAATAGCATTTCTTGGAAGGTTTTGAATTTTTTTTCTACTAAAACTAACTAGTAATAGATTTAAAAAGTAATTTTAACATTCTAGTCATTTTTATTTCAAAAAAATTAAAAAAAAAATTCTTATTCTTTTCATGGTTTCGCAACGCTTTTTGCAGAATTCCATTCTTAAGACATGATTTTTTTTATTTAGACTTTATTCAATCGTGCACTTATTGAAAGGGCATTGTTATATTTTTTTGAAAAAATTTCGGTTTTCTCAGAATAAGAAAACAAATTTGCTTTAAAAATAAATGGATGAATAAATTAAAAAATCATTTTTATATATCCTCTTTTTCTTTATTACACAAATATTTTGTTTTTAATTTATTAATTTTTTTTCAATTTCAATTGCGAAATATTACTATTACATACAACTGAAATATATTTAAATAGAAATGAAATGAATAAAAAAAGGTAAAGCATTTTTATAATAATAAAAAAAATAATAAAATTGTTATTTTAACTGTTCTTTCAGTTAAAAAAAACATATTTAAAAATATTTTTATTTAGTTCATACAAAGTGAAACTCCAAGATAGTAATGAGTAAAATTCTATTTTAATTATTACATGTTTTTATACAACAAAAAATAAGATCTTTATTTTGTAGGAGAATTTAACCATCGTTATTTCAGTAATCGTTAATTGAAATTATACATAGAATTTTATTTCTATAAAAATAAAAAAAATGCCTTTTTGTATCTACAAGTATAAAACATTCACGACTACTTATAATTAATAACTTTATAATTTTTGGCTAATGTAGAATTCTTTTATTTAAAATACTCAATTCATATGCTAACAAATTTCAATCACGAATCTCTAATGGTAAATATTCTTTAAAATAATTAAATTCCACGAACAGGAAATCCTCACTTGGTAGTTTTAAATTTATGGATGCATAGAGTTCACTTTTAATCACATCTGGAAAGGAGATTAACTTCCGTGATTAAATTCTGACGTAAATATTTATATTTAATTGTCTCGCTTTCGTATAAACCTGCATAAATTATGAAGCAAAAGTTTGGTAACAGATTGAATAACATTTCCCAGTTGGTAGGGAAAAGTAAACAATAGATGAGAATCTCAAATTAATACATCCTGTTTATGGGGATGTGCTTTGATAACTTCTCAACATGTTATACACAACAAATTAATAGTTTTAACTAATTATACACACTGTTCTGAATTAAAAGCGTAACTGTAGGACTATTAAATTTTTCATTTAATTATGCACTTAACTGTATAAATTTCAGCGGACTAGTAAATTTATTTATCTTACTTAATTATAAAATTATTTAATTATATACATAATACTTTTTATTTCAAAAAGTAAAGTAATATTTTTATTATGTAATGTTGTTAGAA
Organism: Caerostris darwini; assembly: GCA_021605075.1. Lineage (NCBI taxonomy): Eukaryota > Metazoa > Arthropoda > Arachnida > Araneae > Araneidae > Caerostris > Caerostris darwini. Next base: position 3,368 of record BPLQ01008530.1, read on the forward strand.
TATTTTTATATATTGTAATGTTGCTCGGATAATTTGTTTCCGTATTTCGTAGAATAAAAGGAATAATTTGAGCATGACAAATATTAATATCATAAAACATTCTAAAGTTGATTAGTATTAAAAAAATATGTCGCTATTAGGGAAATTTAGGTCTATTAAAATTTTATCGATTATTTTTATTAAAATTGTATGCATTTTTTTGCTTCTCTGAAAGATCTGACATTTTTTTTTAAAATCAAAGTTACAATTTTTATGTAAAACACATGCATGCAATAATATAATGTATATTTTATTGAATTGCAAACTGAAAACTGCAATAACAATAAAAATCGTAAATATTAAACATACTCAAAAATAATTTTAATTATCATCAAATCTAATTCCATCAGATTTAAAATAAACATTTCAAAACCTGTTTTCAGAAAACATTGAATGGAATCTGATCTGATAAATTCATGCAAAATATGGGCAACTTTGCCTTTTTTTTCCGAATTTATTCTACTGCAATTAACAATGGATTTGATGAATATTTAGTTTTAAGATTGAAAATTTGTATTATTGTTTTATACAATTAAAAGATTGGATAAAAAAATCAAAAAGTAATAAATACTTGATCTTTGCTAACCTGCATGTGATATTTCTTATAGATTGTATGCCAAAAGGAGAGAGTATTAATACGAATGGGATTGCTTACATTCAGTATATTTCGATACTTGTTGCTAGTTCTTGCATAATGAAATAGTAAAAATAGTTATTATACTAGAATGAATGTTTTGTGAAGACGATTTGCTGTGCATGTAAAAAAATCTGCTATATCTGATCTGATGTAGGTATGCAAAATCTGATCTGATCTAATCTTAGCTGTGTACAAAATCTGATCTGATGTTCGCTTGCAAAATGTGGTCAATTTAGCATGTCCTTTTTGAGAATTTATTCTTCAGTATATGTCATAATATTTTATGGATATTTTTAAACTTTAATATTTAAGTATTTGTATAGTTTTATATAATAGAAAATAAAATAAAAAAACAAAAAATAAGTAGTCGGTCTTTGATAAACATGATTTGATATTTCATATACTATTTAAATGGTTAGAGTACGAAAGTGCTCAATTTTAAAGATTATATTTCAATATTTAATACTAGTTTTAAATTAATAAGAAATCAAAAATATACTATAGAAGGATTTTAAATTCTTTTCTTTTCAAACGAATATGTTAATATTATAACAAGATTCCGCTCGCCTCCTCTGTGAAGAGCAAATTGTAAGCTAAAATATAATTATTTTCTTTTTCTAGTTTATGTGGCAATATTAATTTTTACTGCTTATTTTTTAATTTTTTTTTTGGCGTTTACTTTTATTATTTTTGTCTAAACTAATCTTGAAATTCAGCTTTAAATATTTATTTATAACTGTGTCGATCATAATGATTAAAATCTCTAAAAAGTTTTAATGCTTTATTTCTTTAAACATAGGAATATTTATATATAATACTGTTTAACATATACTTAATGTTGTACAACGCATTCTGAGCACGTTCGAAATTACCCCTTCTCACCAACAATTCAATGCACAAAACCGCAGCATCAATAGCCACAGATGGTCTTCCTACAGACACCGATAATTCTGCAGAGGCATTAGAAAAGAAATACTCCACCACTACAGAGCCCTATAATGTACAAAATAAGTCCACGTAAATAGTTTACGTAAGCAATGATGAGGTAGAGAAAGAATCCAGAAAAGATTCTTCCACTACATGCATAACCCCCTCCGTAAACACAGCAGGCAGCCGGCATATTTGCTTGCAAACCACGTAAGACGGGTTTCCCTTTAATGTTCGTCGGTTCTGGTTCCTGGCTTTGCCAAATGAAGAAAGCACGGAAAACATTGCTATCAGCGCTGAAACAGCAATAATGGAACCAATAGTGTTGTCCCAGGACGCACAGATGTTTTTCTGACAAGAATTCTTTTTGGCAGGAATTTTCGGGATTCCGGATTCTGGGGAGAGAGAGAAGAGAATTTCTTTAGTTGACATTCGTTGGTTAAATCTTTTCTCCCGTTACGTCTGTCTTAAAAATTTGTCTGTCTGGTTTGAAATATGCTATTTTTTTATTGGAGGAATGTAATGTTTTTTTTTTCAGAAGGATACATTTTTATTCAGAATACATAAAATGATGGTGCAGTCAAAGACAGCATTTCTACAGTGAAATGTTTTTCTGTCTATAAAAATGGATCTTAACTGATTTTTCTCATATTTGTATTTATTTTAATTTAAATTTTAATTTATTTATTTAAATTTTAATGTTAATTTATTTATTTTAATTTTAATTTTAATATATTTATTTTTATTTTTATTTATTTAATTATTTGGCCTTTTAATTTTTATTTTTGCATTCTAGAATACAGAAAATGGGTGCAGTCAAAGGCCTTATTTTGCAACTATTTGTATAAAATACAGACATGCAGCATTTCTACAGCGAAATGCTTTTCTGTCTATAAAAATGTATCTTAACTGAGATTTCGTATATTTATGTTTGTTTATTTATTTATTTTAGTTTTAATTTATTTATTTATTTATTTTAGTTTTAATTTATTTATTTATTTATTTTAGTTTTATTTATTTAATTTATTTATTTTAATTTATTTATTTATTTATTTTAGTTTTATTTATTTATTTATTTATTTTAGTTTTAATTTATTTATTTTTTTGCATTTTAATTTTTGTATATTTTTACGTTTTAGAATACAGAAAATGGGGGTGCATTCAACGCCATTATTTTCTTAACTATTTGCATAAAATACTGATATAGAGCATTTCTACAGTGAGATGTTTTTCTGTCTATGAAAAGGGATCTTAACTGAGTTTTCTCATATTTGTATATATTTATTTTTTTTTTTATTTTTTTAATTTATTTTTTTTTATAATTTTTTTTTTTGCATTTTAGAATACAGAAAATGGGAGTACATTCAATGGCATTATTTTCTGATTTATTTGCAAAAAATTCACACATAGAGCTACAGTGAGATGCTTTTCTGTCTATAAAAATGGATTTTAACTGAGTTTTCTCACATTTGTATTTATTTACTTATTTTATTATTATTATTTACAGTAATATATGTACCTTATATGTCTTGTATATATCAAATGTATCAATTGATTTTTTGAATTATTGCAATTATTATCAGAATTATATCAATATGAAATTACATGATTTTAATTTTTTTTTACATATTTATGATAAGATCTTAAAATTTTCTAGTAAATTACATAAAAAAATCAATTTCTTAAAAAGGACTTCATAAAGTATTGTACATAATTAAAATCATTTGACTGTAAATATTCAATTTAGAATATAATAAAGCTATTTTATTATTTATTGTAAAAATAATATATTTTACTTTGATTATATATACTTTGTTTTTAAAACATTCATTATTTTAAACTGTACTTGGCAGTCAGTAATTCTATTTTTCTGCAACAAATTGTTGAAATCTGAAACAAAAATTCAAACAATTAGTTATTTTTTAATCACAATTGTGGGTATGACACAATTAATTATCTTGTCCATCCCCATAAAAAATCTCCATTTATCAAAATGATAAATATGAGAGAGTAAATCATCATTTTTCGGCTGCGAACAATTTAGTTAAAATGACAGCCTGATATTTTTAGCATGGGCTAATTGGAATTATATTTTTAGGAGAAGCACATCTGCTGCTAATGAAAAGTTAAGGTGAAACAAAATATGATGGATATGTACCAATAAACCATTAGAAACGTTTCAAATACAGTTCTTTTAAGTATTATAGGGTTTAAATTTAAATGAAATGCAGTTATTTACAAAAAAAAAAAAAAAAACTATTTTATCTTGACAGAACTCTTAACTTCTAATTGAGAACATCACTCACAGTTTCTGTGTTAGTTTACAATGTTACTGCTATTTAAATTAAAGAGCTTGCTTTTAAAGAATTTTGTTGATTTTAAACAGTAAGATGAAAATACAACATATAAATAAAATAGATTAAAATAGGTTGGGATTTTCATACGATTTTTACAATGTATGCAAAATTACTTCTACACTCATGAGAAAACATAACATTTACTTATTAAAAATATTATTTACAATAATATAATTATTAGATTTATCAATTAAAATAATAAAAACATTAATTTAACAGCAGTAACAAAATTATTAATATCTTATCACATATATTTTATCAGACTTAAAAAAATTTGGCAAGTATTTTTTGTATAATTTATTAATGATTAATTACGATGGAAATCTGCAAGCAAATTCACCGCATTTATTGTCGATTGCAATTTGAAAATTTATATGTAAGAAAATTCAAAAGCCAGTGTAATTTTCATCTTATAATAATTAAATTGATATATTAGTAATTCACTTAATCATGAATTACTGTTATAATATCTGATTTAAAGCAAAACAAAATATCAGCTCAATTTAAAAAGTATATCAATTATTATATGATTTCAAAAAAAAAATAAATTAATTGTTCTGAAACATAAACTTAATTAATTCGTAAAAATTGATATAAACGTACATATAGTCTAATCTTCGTGATGCCAAAATGAAGAAACAAATTTTCAGTAGAAGTTTTTTTTTTTTTTTTTTTTGTGAAAATGTAAAAAAATAATAAAATAAATAAATAAACTTTAATTTAAAAAAAAGCCGCAAACGTATCAATTAAAAATATTGCTGTTTTTATCCATTTAATCTGGAAGCCAGATAATTTCTACTTAAAAAAAATATAACAGAATTTTTTAACAGAATATTTTTTAATTACACTAATGAAAATATTTTATTCTTCATAAGTATAAAAAAAATTAAATACATTTATTATTAATAAGTATTATATACATTAATTCGTATTAGTATTATATACATTAAGTCGTATCAGTATTAGATGCATTAATTAGGATTAGTATTAGATACATTAAGTAGTATTAGTGTTAGATACATCAATATATCATTTTTTCCAAAAATTATTTTTTGTTGTTTATATTTTTATATATTCACTACTTTCTTTTTCTGCTATTCATCCAAATATTAACAATAACTATTATTTTGGTTTGTTTTCAGTTTAAAATATTTAACAATTTCCTATTCTACCCATTATCTAATGCAAATAATTTCAATTTAAACTAATTTCAAAAACAAAGGAATTGAAAAAAATATATTAAAAATAATTTAATATATACTATAATATATATATTATAGTAAATATTTATAATTCAAGATGCAAGATTATCCACATGAGTAATAATTAAATATTCTGGTTAGCTTTTTATACAATCTAACTAATACAAAGTACATTAGGGGAATACCAATCCCATGTTTCAAATTCCCAGTATGCAGTCTTTTTTTTTAATTTCATGTAAAATAAAAATTTGTTAAATTACAAAAGGCAATTAAGCTACTAAGCAATCTATTTTAAATTACTGAGAGGGAAAAAGTCAAGGTCTTCTATTTACACGAAATAATTAAGAAGTCTTCTGGGGATTTCCTATTTCATTTCAACCTGCTGATTTTTAAAATCTGTTTTAAACTTTGAGTTTAATAGTTCATTTAATAATTTAAAAAATTCATTTTCTAATGGATTAAAGTCCATTAATTGCTTTTCTTATAAACTGTTTTCATAGAGCAAAATACATTTTTTTTGACTACGTCAATCTTAGAACGTAAATGCTATTCAACATCATTTTCCTATTCTGGAACTGTAGCATGCAGGTTGTACAACTGGATGGTAATTGGGTGCGGTTGGGTTGAGATACTTCTGGCACAAGTTGGATAACGCACAGCTTTATTTACACACGCGCAAACACCACACATATACAATATTTCACACATTTAAAGACACATAATTATAGTTTTGAGAAAGAATTTCCCTTCTAAGCCGAAAAACCAATACTCAGATACGCGCGAGATGCGTCCTCTCTGGGTTAGAGTCTATACGCGAATTATTACACACGATTGTGCTAAATATATTTCCACTCAGGCTGATAAACTGTAAATTTAACATTTCTCAGGTTACACAGTACTTCCTTTCGGGTGACAGTCGGTAGGCCGACAGATCATTTCTCCTGAACTCCAAATGACGCATTTGCAGGGCCTAGGAGGAGGCACGGTTACAGAACAACTATATATCTATAGAAAAAGTAATATGACCTGAATTTCTTTTTGTTTCCGTTTTGGGAATAATAAATTAAATCGTCTTTTTCTATTAAATTGTACGATATAGATGAAAGGTAGAACCTAACACATCAACTCAAAGCCAAAGCTAAACTGATAAAAAGTGAATTAAATCACAATCAATTTACAAAACAAAAGTTACTACCCTGCAATTGCTATACGAATATTTTTTAATCACACCATCTCAGTCAAAGAGCAGAAAAACCAAAAGGAAACTGTTCATGATTCGAAGTCCGAATAAGCTGCAACAATATATATATATACATACGTGTGTGCGTATGAATTTATTTATACATACACGTAGTGGTATAAATGTCAATAAAACAACAAGCATCTTGTCTCATTATTCAGAATACATGGTGGGAATGTTTTCCTATACGATACGCAAAGGAGAGGTAGTTCTCCTAAAAGATCTCCCGGAAGCATTTCCCTTCTCCTTCAGCTACTTGGAGCCAAGTCAGACTTCTATCTAGGAGTGCTGCATCACAACAGAAGCTACCCCCTTCCCCTCCATCCATAAGTATATTACTCATGGGGTGTCCAAAATGTGCTGCTGGGCATTGAAGTTTAACGCAACAACACACAACATTATTGTTTTAGAACATTATTGTTTAACACAAAACATTATTGTTTTAGAAATATTTATTGTTACATGAATGTGAAAAGCTTTTAAGATTCATTTTTTAAAGTAGTTTAAATTGCTTCGAAAGCACGTTATTTCTTCAAACAACTCAAACGCATAGTTAATAAATGCATATTAAACAGGTTGTTAGCATGCATTTCGTTCTTTGGATATTCTGAAAGTTTCTTTAAACATATAATCAAAGTGCATAATTTTCTAAATTCAAGAACCAGAGCATTGCTTCTTTCTCCTTAGAGTAAACATAAATATTTTAAAAGGCTTTGGTAAAAAATAATTTTTATTTGTTTAAGAAATTCCAGAGTGCATTGTGCATATCAAAATTAGGAGCTCTTGATTCAGCTTAGGCTTCCCTTGGTAATTTAAAGGAAGCTAAGTACATCCCAGATGGTATTAGAATGAATAAGTACCTAAATTATCGATTGATACCTCCAGTTTATGCAGGAAATTCGCCATTTCAGAACTGAATGCTGAAGGAAATGGATTGTAAGGAAGTTACTGCATGAAGCACAGATATGTAATCTCTCTTGTAGCAGTTAAGTCACGTACTCGGCAAATACCTTTAAGATGCCAATCTAAATAACCAAACGCATTTAGAATATTTTCATCATTTAGCTCAAAAGGATGTTGTAATTTGCTCAAAACATAAACATGCATAAACAATTTTTCGCATTTTTATTGTTGAATCCGGTTTCGTGCAAGGAAAAATGGTCTTTTTAGATAATTTATTTGTCGTTTTTCTGTAGCAATAAAAAACAATTAAACGCATGTTAATTTCTGCTAAAAAATGTTTTTTTCTTATTAGAATGAGATGTAAAAATAAATAAATGTATATTTCCTGGTATGTAGAATAATAATATTTTTTTTAAATTTTTTTTTTTTTTGCATTTCTAAAAATTTATACCAAATTAAAAATTCTAAATAATTTATTATGATTTCCGTTACTATATCCATATAATTCAAATTTATTTTGTTAATATTACAAATACTCATACTTTCAATAATGAAACATATAACATTTGTTATATGTTTTATCATTGACAGTGTGAATATTTATATACTGTCAATAATTTCAACCGCATATATACCATTCGTGTCTGAATGGCCGTGTGTCTAGTACTCTGGCGCCCTTTGCCATATGTTTTCGAAATCCACTTTAAGCCGTAGGTCCCGATCTGATGTGATTGTAGAGAGTCACGGAGCTAAGTCAGACTTCTATATGCTGTTGCACCATCACAACAGAAGCTGCCCTCTTTTCCTTCAATCATGAGTCCATACGGGTTCCAGGTCTTGGTCTAGATATCTATCAAGAGGGATAAGAAACTGCGACAAACATATATATGGTCAACTGCATATAAAAACAAAGCAAATATATACTCAACTTTAAACATAATCTGATACAATATTTTCATTCTCCGAGCTTCGTTTTTTTGGCATTCTAGCAAGTGAGAACTTTTGATACTTTGGAATCCTTCATAAGAAAAGTTTTCGTTGAGTGCTAAACGTTGTAAAGCTTTTATTCTGGATATCCTAACGTATTTCTCTTTCACAAATATCTGTAACAGCTTTATTTAAGTCAACCCTTGAGACTTGTGAATTGTAATGACAAAAGCTAATTGTAGTAAAAGTTATTTTCTTAAACAATAAACTATTCAATCTTTTGATAGCTTTGCAAATAGTGGAATTTAAACAAACCATTATCCAAACCATTAAACAAACCATTATTTTTCTTATTGCATACGCACAATGTGATTGTGTCGCCACTTAATTCGTATTTGTTTTGACTCATCCATTAGTTTGGTTTGGTTTGTCACTTTACGATCCTTTTTTTCCCCACATGAGGTTAGACCGGGATCTACAGTTTAAAGTGGATTCCAACCCACTAATAAACATCCATGATACCACCAGTATTAAATGAAATCTATAATGCCAATGACCAAAGACCTATCAATTTGGTCATTAGGCCACTCAATGATTAGACGAAGACCTGACTGGTGGCCAAATGATCAATAATTTTAATTTTCTTCTTGTTTAGAATTAGAAGTAATCATTTCAAATATTCCAGTTTGATTAAAATTAAACTAAAAATTATTAAAAAGATACCATTAATATGCGAATTATTATTAATAAGCCATTCAAGTACATAAGAGATGATAGACTAATAAAAATATTAGTAAGTTTTTAAACAGCAATGAAAATAGCACTTAACAAAATTTTTCTCTAGAATATTTTGAAATTAAACACGTTGAATAAATAATTATTATTTATTCACAACTTGTTTAATTTTTATGAGAACTTAATGAGCATTACTTTAATGCTAATTGAAATTAAATTTTTTACAAGAAACATAGAAACGAAATTTGAAAATAGCTTATCTGTAATGTTAATTTGTAAAGCAGCTATAAACACTTTTGGTGGAAAAGCGTAAGTTATAGGAACGCCCAGAATGCAAAAATTGCACTACCTTCAGCTGAATGTATACACAAAACAGATGTCCTGGGGACCTCAAAAACAATCAGGAATTTTGTAAAAGGACGACTCTTTATACGAAACGCTAATGATATGCCAGAAATGATGTTGATGAGGAACGTTTCGCCAGGGGGCTGCTTTCGATTTGTTGTGGTAAGAACAACTTTCAGTCTTCGGAGAGTCATATAAATGCCAGGGGGATGGCTTTTGACTTTCGGAACATCAATTATATACCAGGAAAACTTTTTCAATTTCTGTATCAAGCTGATTCGGGGATAGCTACTTCAAAACAAATCGACTGTTCATGTGCAGTGAAGTCTTCCAAGTAAAATCCTCCGTTAATATATGAGGATAATGCCGATATCTGGAGAAATTAAAAACTGGTTGTTCGTTTTCAATTTTCTTTATTTAGATATTAACATCTTTATAGATATTTTTTAATTTTATTTAAATATTTAAAAGAAAGTTAATTAAATAGTAATAAGCTATCTGCAAATATTTTTGCGCCACTGCTTTTTTCCTCCTCTTTTCAGATCACTGAGTAGAGTTCGAGAGAAATCCCGTTACTTTGTATTAAGCAGACAGTCATGGGCTGCTATCTGTGAATAAATATTTGAGTAAATAAAATCATTCATACGGACGAAACATAATATTTACGAAAAAAAGCACAATTTTATTTTTTCAATTGACATTTTTTACAAAATTAATTAAAAATATGGCATCTAGATCTTAATATGTAATATAAATGTGTAATAATTTATGTTTTGTTAAATTTATAGATATAGTATTTTTTTGTAGAATATGTGACAAAAATGTGAACATTATTGTTAGGTACGAAGTCTCGATTTGCTTGTTATAATAGTAATAATAATATAGAGAAATTGTGAGACGAAACATAAATTAATATAAGAATATTTCAGGAAAGAAGTATAATGTGTACATATATTGAGTAATTGCAATCATGAAGACAAATAAAAAATAAGTCATCTCGCCATAAATATTGCTCAATGTATTCTATTTTTATAATAGCATGCTACACAGCATATTAATTTTTTTTATTTCATTAATCATTCGAAAACGTTAATTACTCAATATTCATTTACTTTAAACATATAATTTACAACACTTTTACAAATATAAATAAATTGTATAACAAAATAAAAATTCATATGAGAATATTTTAGTAAAAAAGTATAATTTAGGCATATTTTGAGTAATTGTATGCATGAGGGCAAGCAAAAAAATAAGTTATTCTGTCATAAATATTGCTAAATACATTATATTTTTATAATAACATACTACAAATCATATTGCATAACAAATATTTGTTTTATTACATTAATCATTCTAAAACATTTACTACTTCATATCCATTTACTTTAAACTTATAATTTACAACATTTTTACAAAGCTCACCTGCATCAAGATTCTGGAAAATTTACTCAAGAAGGAATATAATGGAGAAATCAATATTGAATGGTTGAAAGGAGATGCTTTACTAGCTGATAATGAAGCTTTATTACCCTCAAATAAGATCTTTCAGACAAATTACATTTAATTTTTCTTGAAAATGACCATTAGGGACAAAAAAAAGTATATGTTGCATTTAACTAATGGCCATAAACTAAAAATAAAATCATACTTAGCGACATACAAGATATACTGTTTTAAGGAAAGTTTTTAATATTAATGTTTGATAATAAATTTAATTAACAATGTATTAAAAAATTATGATGGTTATGGAGGAAAATTTATTGTGAATTATTTATTTTTCCATTCTTTATACAAATATGTAGTACAATACTTTTTGAAGAGATATAAATCCTCGTTAATTCATGATCTCTTTATTTCAAAATTTTCTATTTAGACATTTTTTATTCCTTTAAATAATAGTGTTGTTTGACAATGTGGACAAAAATAACTTAGATCATTAAAATTTAGAGTTTCATTTTAATAATGACGTAACATTCAATTATATTTAATAAATTCCTACAATAAAAGAAATCATTTAGTAACAAGACTTGTTAAAATTATAATGATTGTCTAAGAAGATATTTTTTTTTTTCTGTTTTAGGTAATCTTACCTTGCGTTTTTTAATTAGAACAAAAAATATTTAAATTATCTTCATTTATGCAATAAATTTATAATATTTCATAAAACAATAATTTATTTTGTTTCTGAAATTGTCTGCGAATATAAATTGCATTCATTTTTCTTTTTTATCACTAAAGAAAATAAATATCTTCTTCCTTCATTTTAAAGCAATAAGTGTGTCGAAACTCTAACATTTTGGATAAGAATTGTTTAATTCCATTTGTAACGTCTTTTATTAACCTCAGAATTTGAGTTAATCAAGATGTATATGCATAAAAACATCTCATGAATTCAGTTCCATAAATGAATATTTTAAATGAAAAAATCTTGAGGAAAAAGGTAAATTTTCCTATAAATATAAATTTTTAATCAAAAATTCCAATCATTGCATCTGAATTGCCTCATCTAATCGAAAACAGTTATTTGCTTTTATTATCAGAAAAAATGATTAATCATTTTAAAAATAATATAATATCATTTCTATCTCGTAATATCATCTTGAAAATAACATCATTTTCCATTTTCAATAATGACATTTTCATTTTTTAAATTTATAATCGTTTAACATGCATTTTTAATATTATGTGGTTGTTAAAGCATTACAATAAATAAATGTTGCAAAATCACATTTATTTTTAAATTTTATTCTAAATTTTTAGACATAAAATTACAACTTAGAAAGTATATTCATTAAGAACATTAAAAGCATTTCCTAAGGAATAAATGTTTTTAATAATATAAAAATATTTATTTCTACACATAATTATTCGAAATTTACTGATTTACGCTTTTATATATCACTGAATATAAGATTAAAACATAGAGAACTTTGGTATTTTGTATTGGAAATAAAATTTATTATTTTAATATTACATTTCAGATATTTTTAAAATTTCCATTGATAAAATGCATGATAAGAAAAAAATTTCATTTCAGATATTTTTAAAATTTCCATTGATGAAATGCATGATAAGAAAAAAATTTAAACAAGAAATCAAACAATACACCCATTATTGTAATTTTTTAAGTAATTTTAGTACAAGAAAATCAGCAATTTTTTAACATTAAAAATAGTTTATCATATACTTTTCAAATTACTTTAATACCACATTCTGCATCAAGTTTGTGTTATACAAGATTCAATATTTTGATTAATTACACGTCAGTATTTATAATATTTATTTGAATTTTATTTCAAAATTTTATTCCTAAATAACCTGAATATATGGATAATCATAGTTATTGTTACTATTATAATTATTTCCTTACTCCTTTTGTTGTTATTATTATTATAACAATTTCCTTATTTCATTTATTTCCTTTCATTCCTTTGTTACTGTTCTGATGTAAATATTTTCTTTTATTTAATTGCTGAAAATAATTATAAGCTTTCTAATTAACTATTTCAACATAACTTTTTTTCACCAACAGAAATGTTCTAGTAAAATAACTATGCGGACTCTAGCTCATTATTTCATTATAATACTTCAAGAATGGTTTCTATGTAGCAACACAAAAGAATTCTAAAAACGCTATTCACATTTTTTCTGTGTTTTTCACAAATAAATGTCATTTACAGCTTCACAGACTTTTACTCAAGATAAGGGATATGTACTTGATCAGTTATTACATTGTATATTTAGATTCATACTAAAGTTGTGTGTCCTTTAAAGTCCTTTTATGTAAAGTCTAATGTGTCCAAAAAGTAAGACCAATTTTCAATCTAAAATTCCGGGGTTATAGAATTTAATTTTTTTTTTTCTTTTTTTTAGGTTGCTGGCACTGTCCTTGACATCTGTGTGAAATTTGACGTCAAACTATTCATTAGTGTTTCAGTTGCGCTTGGCTTTGTGAGACGCTAAAACTGATTCCGGTGATTTTTAAAATGTCTGAATTAATTGAGCAAAAACTTGCATTAATTTTGTTTACGGAAACGTTTTGTTTTCATTTGGTTTGCATTAATTTGTTGCAGAAGGCATTCGGTGAGCATTCCTATATCGGAACGAAATACTTAGAAGTGGTATAAACAGTTCAAAAAAGGCAGAGAACGTGTTGAATACGACGAGCTCTCTGGTCGACCATCATCTCAACTGACGAAGCTCACGTCCCAAAAAATTAAAAATTTGGTGCTTGCAAACCGTCGATTTACAATTACAGACTTTGCTGATGATGTTGGAATTTCAAAAGGATCCGTCAATTCCATTTCTGGCAGCGTCAAATCTCGATTAGTACCGAAAACACTGAATGCGCCAGCTCCTACTGCATTGATACTTCGCAAATTTTTCGTCAAAAATGAAACCCATATCGTTCCACAAGCACCGTATTCACACCGTGCGACTTCTGGCTAGTCCCTAAACTCGAAAGATCACTCCGGGGACACTGTTTTGATTCGATTGAAGATATTCAACGTGAATCGACGCGCGCTTTGAAGGCCATTCCTGACGATGACTTTTTAGCATGCATTGACGATTGGAAAAAAAGTTGGCATAAGTGCATTGTGTCCGGAGGGGATTACTTTGAAGGCGATTAAATATATTTGGAAGAATAAATAAAGAGTTTTTGAAAAAAATAATTGGTCTTACTTTTTGGGCACAGTAGTATGTTCTTTCACATTTTACTCCAATCACTCCAATTTTAATGAAATACGGTAACTAACTATAAACTTTTCTAATTAACTATTTCAACATTAAAAAAAAATTCATTAACTAGCATTAAAACAAAAGAATTCTAAGAATGTTATTCACTTTTCATCCTGTGTCCTTCACAAATAAAAGTCATTTACAGCTTCTTAGATTTTTTTTTTTTTTTTGGGGGGTTATATGTGATATGTACAAGATCAGCTAGTATATTTTATATTTAGATTTACACTAAAGTTTTCTAATTAACATCTTTTTATGTTCTTTCACACATTTTACACAAATCACTCCAATTTTTAAATATCTCAAATATCTATAATATATATAATTAGTTTCAGTAATTAAGTCCGGATCAATTTCTTTTAATGCAATGCGATTATAAAATTTTGTAAAATATAAATATTTGCTTTGTGTTTTGTACTATCAATCTCAGGTATCTATATATTCTTCATGCTTTATTTTTCATTATAATTTCCAAATTAAAGTAAACTTAATATAAATACTTAAAATATAAAAATTATTATTGTATAATATTTTATTTCAAATGCATCAATATTTACGATTTAAATTGATCAACTTATTTCCTACACCAACATATATAAATATCTCAGTTTAGTATTATCCTTTTAATTGTTAAGTATAAATCCTTTCCTTAATATTTTATTTTGAAAATTAATGGCATATCGTTTAAAATTGAAAGTATTTTATTTATAATTTAATTTCATCGAAATCAAAAAAAATTAACTAAATATATTATTTTATTTACTGATAAATTTCAATATTTAGTTCAACAATAAAGCTTACATATAAATGAATTGTATTAATTACATCTTCCTTTTTTTTCCCAATACCAGAAATTTTGATTTAAAGACACCAGAACTGCAGGCATGCAGTATATTCCACTTTATTTATGGTCAACAACAGCAGAATGCACCCTCATTATAGCTAACTAACTAACTGTGACACAAATATTGCTTACAGATATGCTGTTTTTCTTGTCGATTCACTGTCAGCGATCATCTTATCTGTTCGAACCATTATTGTGATTCAGCACGAGTGGAAGAGAAGAAACACAGAATCTCCGAACTGATCTTTAACGGCTGGACAATCATTTTCCAATGGATCTCCTGTCATTGTGACATCCCCGGTAATGAGAAAGCTGACTTGTTAGCTACACATGAATGCAATCTTCCACAGCCTTGTTTTGATATACATTACAGTCAGGCATTTTGAACTATTGCGAATTTGACGGGGATGCATGCATGCAAAGCTGAAATGAACGCTGCAAGAAGCAAAATCTGGGAAAGTCGGCTTAACAATCCGATCCTGATGGATCTCTCCAGACAAATTTTTGCTGCCAATTTTATAATTGTCAACGGGCATAACTGCCTCCAAAACATCTCCACCGAATTGGGGTGAAGGTCACTCCTGATTTCCCTCTTTGTTCCACTAGCAATACTATGAATATAATAGATAATACTCACCTGACAGTTTGTGCTTCTATGACCAATTCTATCTTAGAAACTTTACCTATCGACAACTTTATTTCAAAAGCTATTTGCATTGGGCTGCTCACAGGGAAATGGTCAGTCATCGACATAATTAAAAAACAAAAACTGACAAACTGAGTCCCTGGCCCTTCAGCCCATGATGGGAAAAGACAATCTGCCTGCTGGTAGATTTCGAGACAAGACATGGAGATGACAGAAGTAAGGAGTGGAGGACATGGAGTCCAAGAGTAAGGAGTCCAGGACATGGACTTTCGAGACAGACAGTAGTAAGGAGATGTTTTATTTTCACCGTGTCAGCCCATGCCCAACTATCTACAGCCATATCCCATCGAATCCTGACAGTGCCATGGATGTTGATAGTGTTTCGGAATCCACTTTAAGCCAAAGTTCCTGGTCCCATATGACTGGAAAGAACCTCACGGTGCCCAAACAGATTTCTCTCATTCACATCATTCCAAACTGTATGGGGCACCTCAGTTCTAGGCACAGTCATGCGGTGTGGTGTAGGAGTAGTAGCCATGTTAGACTGGGATATACGTTTTAAAGTAGATTCTAAACCACTATAAACATTCACGGCATCGCCGGGAACTGAAGACGGAACCTTTCGTACCGGGCGCCAGACACTCGACCGTTCCGGCCCATATGGTATATATGTGATTAACATTATTGACAATGTACAAATGATCATGTTGTCAATAACGATATATATATATATAAAATAAATTTGAAATTTACAAGAATTCTTTAATTTGTACTACTTCTATTCTTAAAATATTAAGTTATGACATACAACTAAAATGATTTTCTTCTCACAACATAAAACATACCATTATCAAAACCATATCAACAAAAACTCGTTCAATTTCTTCCCATTCAATTCATTGGGGCATTTTTAAAAACTCATCGTTCATAAGGAAACAAATTATTTCATTTGCACGGATGAAGTGGTTTCTCTAATAAGAAAACTGAAACAAAATAAGCACTCGTATCCAATAAATCGAAAAATAACTCAGTCATAAAATTCAATTAGAGAGAGAGAATTACGAATGCTATTTCACTCGAGTTTCCATCGTTCTTTGCAGACGCAAAATAAAAACAGCGCCACTTAAGAATCGATTTTCCTCTTATGAAAGAGTGCACAGAGATTACGAATGTTATATTTATACCCGTCAAATGCTTTGAAGGGTGCCGAGATGGGAAAAGCAATATGCTTCAGGGAAACCGAATTCATATTTGAACTTGTATCTTAGTGGGTTCTCACAATCTTCAAGTGTCATGGTGCCAAATATAGTTCCTGTCTTTGAGAAGATATGGTATTTTTCACATTAAGAGCTATTCGGTTATTGATGTGTTTTTTCTGAGCAATTTCAGTAGAAATTCAGTAATTTTTATTATTATTATTTATTCGATGAAATGATTTAATTGCTGAAATTGCTCATAGCTATTTGTGGAAGAAACACTTGGAATCAGTTCAAGTATATTTTATTTTTGAATTTATTTACAAACTTAAATTCATGGTAATTTTTATTTTGGGGATTATTTAAAACAATTTTAAAGATATTTCATTTGCTTTTATTACGATTATATATTCTTGCTCTATCTAAAGTTATAGCAGCATTTTGTTTATTAAAACTTTGGTTTCACAATGCTTTTATATTGTAAAGCAATTTTCGCTTAAAAATGCTTTAAAAGAAATATAGAATGTTGGAAACTAAACGTATTTCGTTTGCAAATGTTGTATGAATGGAATTTTTAACTAATAGCAAGTCTAACTTATTACTCTAACTTCTTAAAAGTCTACTTTATTTTAAAATGACAAAATGTGATACCTGAATTCATTTTTTTTTCTTTGTATTTTTGTCTAGCATTTCGTTCTCAGGAGAGAAGAATGTATAATCTTTAAAAAGTACATAATAACAATCCATCATTAAAATTTGAACTGCAGATAAGCAGATTGTGGATAATTATATTACATGCAATTAGTGTTTTTACTAATGAGAACAACCTGTCACTCAAATATGATAACAGATAATCAGTGTCATGGATAATGAGACCTCGTGAAATTAGCGATTTTTGTCTGACCTTGGACCACGCCATGGACTACATCATGAGTTGTAGCATCGTGATTGGTGATAGACCATGGGTTGAGGAAGTATCAATTCCAATGAGAAGTGAGGGAAGCTGATCCCCACCTTGACTGATTTTTTAACGGGAAGTTTTTGGAGAACAGAGTTCTGCGACGAGTCGACAAGAAGTGTTGTTTTCTCTTTCTCTGAAAGAGATTGAACATTCCGTCTGCTTACAAAGTGAGTCATTGGGGTTTCGTGTACTACGCCGTGTGATAATTAAGGTCTGCCTCAGACCTGGTGAAATAGATTCGTCGTAGACTTGAGAACTAGGAAAATCTCCGTTCTTTGGAGAGAACTGCTCTTGTGAATCAAACTTAATTTTTTTTATTTTTCATATTTTGTAAAGAATAAATTGTAATATGTAGAGTTCTGTATTCTGTATATATGTCTTAAATATATATATATATATATATATTTAAAATTAAAGTATTCCCATGAAACTAAAAGCTGTCCTCTTCTTGAAGCCTTTATAGATCTAGTATAGGCCAAGAAATTACAACAAATAGGAAAAGAGAAAGTTTACTATCATTAGTTTGGATTAGTTATTTGCCAGTTATATTTGGATAATTTGTTTAAAAAGGGGTTTTGAAACTATTGAATGTAATGGTAAATGGATGCATCAGTTACAGAGTTTAAATTAAAATTACAGGGTTAAAATACAGAGTTAAAATTTGGTCATACAGATACAGAGTACCTCTGTGAATAATTTTATGAGAAACTCCACGTCTCAATTAATGGATAGTTAATATGATTGCTTAATTATTAATTGTTTAAATGTTAAAATTGGTTGCACTTATTTTACAAAAAATAAAATGTTTTTTTTTATTATAATTAAATAATAATATTAAAACTTTTCAGCTATTTTATACAGCTAAGAGCATCATAATTTTGTTTTTTATAACAAGCATGTAATTTAAATTTACCACGATTATGTTAGGCAACAAGAATGGCCTTAACGCAGTTCTTAAACAAAATAATTGAAACGAAATACTGTCAGAAAAATAAAGGAAAAGCAGCATTTATTCTGTGGATTCCACTCATATCTACCGCTTCAATTCAAAAGACTACAATTTTCAGTAAGATAAGATTTAATATCTCTCTAAATGAAAAACAAGGACAAATGTTGATTTAATATGGTATTTACTTAGAAAAAAACGTGTTTTTCTCATGTTTATTTGTATGTAGTCAGTTCTAGAGTGGGAATCCCAATTTATATATCTACTCACATAATAATAACAACTGTATATTATAAACAAGTACTGCAATACAAAAAATTAATTAAGTCTGAAATAAAGTGAAAAAATATTATTTAAAAAGCAAAGCTTTTTTCTCATTAAATACCACTGTATTGAGAATATGATGATTTAATTTAACTAGCAAAAATAACAAAATAAATAACAAAAATAATGCCATAGATATTGATAAAAAAGTAACTAGATCCAGTTTACATGAATAATGTACCATTTTAATCTGATCTTATTCTGCAACAAAGTAGCAATTTTATAACATTAAATGGTACTCTAACAAGCTTAAATTAAATGCCTTTTTTATATCCTCTTAATTTGATTCTTATCATCCTAGTATCGCTACCAAAAAGCACTTTAGGCTAAACGTTCTGGAAATTAAAAGACCAGAATAAAAAAGCACTTGCTGCTAATGGACTAAATTAGTTCTCAGCTTTAGGGTGAAGAATAAAAAAGCGTAAAAATAATAAAATGTCTTTTTAATTAAAAATCATACTAAAATAACTGAAATGTAAAGTGAAGCTTACATCGAAACTCGCAGTCTCTATGCTTATTTAGCTTTAAATTTTTTGAAATTATTAGTAGTAGTCTTGCAATGTGATTTTCCTTTGTCTTGTGGGAGAAAGTTATGAATTAGGTTTAAACAAATAACATTAAAACATTTTAGAAGATTGTAGCACACTGTTTTGAATCAGCAATTTGTTGATTTTTGGAATTAGTAAGTTCTAATTAAAGTAGAACAAAAAAAACCTATAGTTTTCCTGGAATAATGGTGGCTTTCCAATGAACAACATTTTCTAACAGAAGTGGTGTCTATCATTTTAAAAATTTTAAAGAGTTAATAGCCTAGTCGAAAAAATTCCTAAAGTTTTCCTGGAATAATGTTGGCTTTCCAATTAACAACATTTACTAACAGAAAAGGTGTCTATCATTTTATGTTTACAATGATGTTGGCTTTACAATGAACAACATTTACTGACTGAAGTGGTGTCTATCATTTTAAAGATTTTAAGGAGTTAAAAGCCAAGTCGAAAATATGTTCTAAAGTTTTCCTGGGATAATGCTGGCTTTCCCAATGAACAACATTTTCTAACAGAAGTGGTGTCTATCATTTTAAAAATTTTAAAGAGTTAATAGCCTAGTCGAAAAAATTCCCTAAAGTTTTCCTGGAATAATGTTGGCTTTCCAATTAACAACATTTACTAACAGAAAAGGTGTCTATCATTTTATGTTTACAATAATGTTGGCTTTACAATGAACAACATTTTGAAAAGTGGTGTTATCATTTTAAAGATTTTAAGGAGTTAAAAGCCAAGTCGAAAAAATGTCCTAAAGTTTTCCTGGAATAATGCTGGCTTTCCCAATGAACAACATTTACTGACAGAAGTGGTTGTCTATCATTTTAAAGATTTTAAAGAGTTAAAAGCCAAGTCGAAAAAATTCCCTAAAGTTTTCCTGGAAGAATGCTGGCTATCCCAATGAACAACATTTACTAACAGAAGTGGTGTCTATCATTTTAAAGATTTTAAAGAGTTAAAAGCCAAGTCGAAAAAATTCCCTAAGTTTTCCTGGAATAATGCTGGCTTTCCCAGTGAACAATATTTACTAACAGAAGTGGTGTCTATCATTTTAAAGGTTTTAAAGAGTTAAAAGCCAAGTCGAATATATTCCCTAAAGTTTTCCTGGAATAATGCTGGCTTTCCCAATGAGCAACATTTACTGACAGAAGTGGTTGGTGTCTATCATTTTAAAGATTTTAAAGAGTTTAAAGCCAAGTCGAAAATATTCCGTATAGTTTTCCTGGAATAATGCTGGATTTCCCAATGAACAACATTTACTAACAGAAATGGTGTCTATCATTTTAAAGATTTTAAAGAGTAAAAAGCCAAGTCAAAAAATTCCCCAAATTTTCCCTGGAATAATGTTGGCTTTCCCAATAAACATCTACTCACATAAGTGATGCATATCGTTTTAAAGTTTTTAACAGGTTTACAACCAAGACGAAAATTAATAATTATTCTCTTATTCTTTCAAATAAATTTGAAAGAATAAAACATGAGTTGTGGTAAATATTGCTAATTTCTTTCTGAAGAATTTATATATTTATATTCTATAATGCAGGACATACGGCTTGACACCATTTGCCATTGGTAAAGTATATTTGAAATATTATTTCTTTACCCAAACAGCATCTTAACCAATTTGCTACAATAAACCTGCCACAGGAAAAGAAGCAGAATGTACCGCAAGAAAGTTTTTCGTCAATTTAAATTAAGACTTAAGAATACTTCTTGAAATTCTTAACTTCAATTGGCCAAAATTTTAGTTCATGTGAAAACCCTGAAAAGCACACTTGTACAAAATTTGCTATTTTCCCTATGCATAATATGTAAATGACAAGCAATAATGATTTTATTTGTTTATTAAATCGCTTCAATATATTTGAATTCAATAATGCTTTTATGGCAATTTTCTCTAGACTTAATTAATGTGTAAATGCCAAACAATATTGATTTCATCGGTATATTCTTTATTAAAGCGTTTCAATTTATTTGACTTCAATACCTTTTTGTTTTTGCTGGAAAAGATTTTCCTTAGATTTGAAAAGACACTTAATTGTGAAAGTGATTTGAAATAAGAAAAGGATCAGTGGACTTCAGATTACCAAATACAAAGCAAGTTGACAAATACAATAAAAATAAACAATTTGTTAAAGTTGAACATTCTATCTACTAAATAAAACGTAATATATTTGAGAGGATCCTCTTCCTTTACGTTTCCAAAAAAAGTTAATTTGCGTAAAATATCTTTTCAAAATAATCCTTTATACGTCCTTTTTTTCCTTTATTTAAAATTTTACTTAACTTACTGAATTCAGTTCTTTTAACGAATCACAAACAAAGTGATTAGAAAAAATATAATAACTTAATTGGTATTAAAAGATAATCCTTTTTCCTTTGAAAAATAAATTTTTATTATAAGTGGAAAAAAAAAAGTTAAAGACTTATGTAATTAAATTTCTAAAGAAAAATCATTTCATTAATTTATTTTAATTTTTGTTCTAAGCTCGTTTTATTTTTCAATTTCAGATTGGGAAGAAATTTTAATTATCGAAAAGTAAAAAAAAAAAAATGTTTTTAATCTAAACTTAAACGGCGAACAAACATAATAAATATTTAATTTGAATTTGTTTTTAACAAAATACTTAATAAAATTATTTTATAAGTATTATTGTTACTTAAATAATATCTCATTCATTTTTGATTATTTTTTACACTATGGTGTTTATTAAAAGAATTAACACAATTGTATAAAGAAAATGTTTTGAAGATTTTAATTAATAATTATTAAAAAGATTTTATTTATAAATCTTACTTATAAAAGATAAGTAATGATTAAAATTACTTAAATCACACCAATTTTAAATTAAAAATAAAACAGAAACAATAAAATATGTCATTATGATATTATCTTGAGAAATAAACAAATATTTTTAACAAGTAAATTAAAAGGATATCTATGTATTATTAAATTATCATACTTCCCTTTTTTAAGTCTTTTCCATTCTTTTAAATAATATAAGTCGCATTCTCTTCGCGATATAATTAAAATTCCTAATAGATTTATTTCTAGTTTTTATCTAGTTTTACATTCCAGAGACAATAACATGTTTTCGTTATTTCTGTAATGTTGTAAATCTAATAAAAAAAAGTCATCCAAGAGGAAATAAGAATAAATTACATTTACAACCACTAAATCCTTAAATTTATTCAAATTTCTCTATAAAAACTTAAATAAAAAAGATTTTTTTTCTATTTTATAGCAATACTTCTTGATATTCTTTAAATTTTTCTTTATTGATTTCTTTCAATATTTCTTTTCCTTTGCGAATTTATTTAAAATTTTCACGGCAATTCTGCAATAAAGGTTTTACAATGATTATAAATTTATGTTCAAAAGATTGCTAATTTCAGTGCATCTTCAATATGTTAATTTAAGACAAGACTGATTGATTATTAAAAAATAATAATTAGTTACTAATTATTATATTATTATTAATAATTATTACTTATATAATTTGTATGCTAAAATTGATTATCAAGATTATTTATCTTTGTGTATATGTAATGAAATTTGACAGATTAGATCTATAATAAATAACAAGAACTAGTCATTTTAAAAACATTTATTTATTTTGTAATAAAATAAAAAATGTAATGTTCTATAGTTAAATCTAATATTATAAAGCTGTTATATAATTAATAATATTATATAGTAATTAATAAGTTCAATATTAATAAGTTCAGATATTATAAAGCTGCTATTTTATTTTATGCCATTCAAATATTATAAAGCTTAATTGAGAAGTTCTAATATTATAAAGCTATCTAATATAATTAATCTACGTTTTATCTTGAGAAACATGTATTATATATAAGAATATGATTATTTTTTAAATATGAGAAATATATATTTAAAACATGAACAAATGATTAATTTAGTCTAATATCGATGTCATTTCAAATATTTATAAAATGCAGTCAATCAAACAAAATTTCCAAATTATTTTTAGTGTTGTCTACATTTACTTGATCCTAAGGCAAACCGATATTTTAATATGTCTCCATATGTTAAAAATATTAAACAATATTCATATAAAAAAACCTCATGTGAAATATAATATATGAAAAGTTATTCTTGTTCTGCTGATGAATATAATTTGCTCCAGCTTTTGCACAAGACTGTTTTTTGTACATTCTTTGTTTATTTTTTAATACACTTAGCCAAACAATCAACAAATTTGCATTATCCACTAATTAAAATTACTTGAGACAGAGTTTCATATGCAGAACTGTAGCGTGTAGGATAGGCAACCAGATTGTAACTGGGTATGATTGCGTTGAGATACTTGAGGTACAGATTGGAGATCTCACAGCTTTATTTACGCATTCACAAATACTACACACATAACAGGTGGGCTGAAATATTCGAAGGCTCACACATAGATGGCTCTACTAGTATTAAATCCGTGTGATTTTTAGTTAGCCCTAACCTTCAAACGACATGTTTATAAATTTGACAGTTGTTGCACTATTAGTATGTGAGTTATAGCAATTTTAGTGAAGCAACTTTTGTTAGTTTGAAAAACTGGATAAAAAGGAATTTCGTGTGTTAATAAAGCATTACTATTTGGCAAAAAAAAATACTATTGAAGCCAAGGCTTGGCTTGATAAACATTATTCGGACTTTGCACCAGGAAAATCAACCGTAGAGAAGGGGTTTGCTAAATTTAAACGAGGCGAAATGAGCACCGAGGACGATGCACGCAGTGGACAACGCAAAGAGCTGTTACCGACGAAAACATCAAAAATGTCCACAAAATAATTTCTAATAACCGTAAAATGAAGTTGATTGAGATGGCTGAGACCCTAAAGATATCAAAGGAACGTGTTGGACATATTGGGAAGGAATATTTGGATATGCGGAATATATGTTCAAAGTGGGTGCCGCGCGAGCTCACAATCGACCCAAAACAACAACCAATTGATGATTCTAAGCAGTGTTTGGTGCTGTTCAATTGTAATAAACCCGAATTTTTGCGTCGATATGTGACAATGGATGAAACATGGCTCCATCATTTCACACCGAAGTCCAATCGGCAGTCAGCCGAGTGCAATGCCCGTGATGAACACTAAAAATTCTATAACTTCACTAAAAATGTTATAACTCACATACTAATAGTGCAACAGCTGTCAAATTTATACACGTGTCTTTTGAAGGTTAGGGCTAACTAAAACTCATATGGATTTAATACAAGTAGCCCCATCTATGTGTCAGCCTACGAACTTTTCAACCCACCTGTTAGAATTAGAGATATGTAATATTTAACACCTTTAAAGACATATGATTATAGATTAGTGGTAGTGTTTCCCTTCTAAGCCAAAAACGCGATACTCATTCACGTGCAGTGTGTGCGAAATCCGAGTCCCAGGATCGGAGTCTGTAGGTCAACTGGCCATTTCTCTTGGTCACCACAGGGGACTCTCTTACCAATGCATAGAAGGAAGCATGGTTACATAACTAATTTTTATCTGAGCTTTTTTACCATTCCTTCGCGTTTTTCAGAGTACATAACAATCAGGAGGATGTTTAAATACCTCAAGTTAAGTGATATTTTACTGCTAAAAATATTGATAGTAGAGGGCGGATTTTGGATATGATTTCATCAGTATTCTTAAAATTGTCCTCCAGATTTTGTCGTTATGCTTACGATTATAAAATAGCAGTTTAATAGAATTTTTCATATAAAAACACTGTTAATTTTTGTGCGCTGACCCAAGAAGCGCACAAAAATTTTGTGCCCTTTTCTTTGAGGATTCTTAACAATTACTGCCTGTACCTTACCTAAATCCTTGTATTTGCTTGCTGGGGCCTCAATGCTCGAGTGTCTCGTGCTCTGGTGCTCGGTGCCACAAGTTTCGGCTTCGAGTCCCGGCAATACCATGTATGCTTGTAGTGGTTCGGAATCCACTTTAAGCCGTAGGTCCCGATCTCATAAGTCTGTAAATCGACACGTAGCCCAATCAGACTTCTCACAAACATCATTGCCAAACTGTATAAAGACAACTCAGCAGCTCTAGGCACAATGGTATGGTGTGCTGTGGTGAAGTAGTATTTTCCTGATAATAGAATTATTTTTTTCTGAGTGGAGGAGTGGTAATTTTGTTTTAGAGCATAAAATTTGATCAAATGATACAATAACTACGCAGGAAGGCATGCTTAGAGAAATTTATTTTAAAATTTTAATATTTTGTCCACAAAAAAAATCAATATCATTATACAATATCCCTTTCTTTTGCAATGATTGCAGACATTGACATTAGCTTTTATATTGTCTTTTTAAAATATAAAAAAGACAATATAAAGACTATATAGTTTTGTTATGAAGTTTTTTAAATCTTTTGCATTGGTGACTGATTTTATACGTACAGTAATATAAATAATAATTTTTGGTATTAAATTAATTTATTTTAATATAATATTAAATTCTTCTTCAGCTTCTAAAAAATAGTAAAATCCCAGGAGCAGTTAAATCCAATTGATAAAATTAAAAATTAGCAGAGAGTTTCATTTAAATTGTTGTTCAAAAACTGTTCATAACATAATAAATACAAATTATTTCCTGCAGAAAAGGTATAATCTTTATTTATTTATTATTGTATTTACAAGTACAATCTTTCTTTATTTATTAATCTACTTTTATACATTTTCTGTTTATAAAGAACACAAATTTAATCTGCAATTCACTTTTATATTATATTTAATACAATGACGTTGCCATGGAAATGAAGATTATTTCTGAAAAATAGTTTATGATTATATAATGCTTTTCTCCTTGAAAAAATTAATAAAAACAAATGAATTTTAAATATGGCAACGTCTTATTTGATAAATAATTCGACAACAAAAATATGATCGATTTAACAAAAGACTTAATTGAAGGAAAGAAGGATGAATTAAAATGGCAATTTAGGTAAAAAATGTTATTGCTATCACTTATGTAAGGATTAAACCACAAGTTTATTAGGATTAAGATATTTTTTTATTACATGCCTTAATATATCTTTGTTTTCATTCTATTATAAACAAGTTACGTAATTTTTATCTAAATATAAAGATTAGTCATTTTATGAATTAAAAGATTAAAACCTATAATAATTAAAACGATCTCTATCTTTTTTAAAACGAATATTATATTTTTAAAAATGAATCTTTACAATCAAGACATTCTTAAGAAAAATGGTTTGTTTTGGATAGATAAATTCAAAAATATTAAAAAGAAAACTAATTAAGGTGTGCAATTTTACGATCAATTAGCGAACTAAATAAAAATTAATTAATAATAAATGTCATGATATTTTGAATCTTGATATATTTTTTCTGCACTGTGTTTAAGCAGCATTAAATTACCTGTCGTTTACTTCAAAAAGGTTTGCACACACTGAGAAAAATCTTTAATGATAAATGAAGGAATGTATAACTTTTCAAATGTCAAAATTTTCTGGAAATGTTTTCTTTAAAATTCTCTGAAAAAATATCAATAGAATCATTTGATAAATTCAAACTAATTTGTTTCAACTTTTATATTCTCTTTAGTTCCATATTTTTATCCATCACAATTCGAGAAACTTCAGTAATTTAACAATAGTCCTTTTAATTATAATCCTTTATTTTTCGAAATTATTGAAAAAAAATGATTAGATAATGTTTCTAAATTCCAAAAATTAATGTTCTTTTCAAAGCTTTTGGAAATTCAATTTTTATCACAAACAAGATTTATGTTGCTTGAGAAAAATATGTTTAAAAAAAGCAAATGAACAACTTATATAATTCTGTAATGGACTTGATATAATTTTTGATATTATGTTTACAAAATGACATTTGAGTTAATATTTATGTATTAAGTTAGTTAATATTTATTATTATTAAGTAGACTCAATAAACTTTTATAAATTTAATATTATTTTATATTAGGGTTGTCTTTAAAAATCAACTTTGAAAGTTTTGGTGGTGCAACCTTTCTGTTTGTTTTTGTCCTCAATCCTACGAATGCTACAAGAAAAGTAAAACAATAAATGTTACATTAATAGTTATAAATGATGTAGAGAAGGACTTGGTCATTTACAATTATAAATGATGTGGACAATTGACTTTTCAGAGCTGATCAAGTAATACAGCAAACTTTATACTAAATATGAAAATCAAAGCCAAGTTGTTAGTAAATCAGTGTAGAAGCAAATATTCTTATCCTAATAAATCTACTACAATATCTTAAAAGGGAATATATATTTTTTTTCTTTCATATTTGTTTAATATATAACGAGAAAGTCTTTTGGATTGTAATAAAATGTTTAATAAATATAACTAGTCCAGAAATTAAAATACTTCCATTTACGATAGCGATACCTCAAAACTTGAACTACAAGGATTACAGTAATTATGTATTCATAAAAAACACGAAAATATCAACGTGCTTAATTGAAGAATTACATCATTAACATTGTCTAACATAAAAATTTCAATGCCACAAAGGACTTTATGTATATAGACAATGAGAGAGTCCCTGCCTTCTGCATGAAAATCAAAATAACAGTTCCAATTGCATGAACATTTTAAAAATTTAATATGTCTGATTCAATTTTCCAAATAAAGAATATGCACGTACATATTTTAACATGCTTTTAGGATTTCGAAATGCATTGCAAATACTTAATTATTTAATAAAATCTTTCTTTCTTTAAATATTATTGCAATCCTTCAAACAATTCAATTGATTTCAGATAAGTTCCTCTAATTTCCTTGTAATAATAAGTAAATAATAAGTAATAATAATAATAAAAATAAGTAAATTTTCTGTATCAATTATTGCATGTAAATTATGCTAATGGTTTCTTGGGCTTCAATAAATTCATTAAAATTGCTCTAATTTTATTTTTATATTTATTAATTTTAATATACGGAGTATTAATTTTCTGTAATTGCAGAAAAGACACTGTGTTTACTATGTTTTAGTATTTTAATAAACCTTCTTCTGTAGTTTCAATTTAATTATTTACTGGATATTAGTAAATAAGTGACTCATTATTTACTGGAGATATTATAGGATTATTGCATCTTATTTACTGGAGTCTTCATTAAACAATAAAAATTAAATAAAATATTTGATACCATTCTCTTCAACTGAAAATTTGTATTATATTATATTTAATTTATTTCCTCATCCTCTTTCATATATATCTCAATTCGTTTTATTAAAATGTTCAAAATACTTCAGTTAACAAGTTAAATTCATAAATATTAAATATTATACATTTTGCAATACATATATTTCACTGATAATTTAACTAAAAAAATCAATCAATAACATTTGTAAGACCAATGAGATTAGTGTGTTATTGAAACAGAATTAAAGTTTGAATACGCTAGTGGCATACCTTACAATGATTACAATGCCAACAAAAACTAAGACATATGATGCTTGATTCTATGAGTCAAACTGCGTGATGGGAAATTTCTGGGTTTTTATGCAAAAAACAAAACAGAGTTTAGAAAGGATTCATCATGCATTCTCACTAGAATATAGTGGACAGCGCGTGGAGAAAAAAAAGAAATAATTAAATAAACTGGATTCACCGTAAATTCTCACGAGAACTATACAGAGGACCACGTGCAAAGAGAAAAATAAAAATGTTTAAATAACTTTACTTGAGATATCTGGCAACTGTAGAGAGCAACTGTAATCGTTTTTAAAAAATTACAAGTGTGATAGTTGTAGTTTAAACTTTTTATTGTGGAAAATGTTGTTGTTCTAATGAAGCTGGCAATACAGAGGCAGTTAATCTTTATGCCATAAGCAATGGCTCCACCGCTGTTACTCATTTAGCACTACCCAGGAGGCACGTACAACTTCAAGAAAGGCTACACATGAGAGTAACAATATCCCCTCATAGGTCTACGATCCTATTACACCTTGACCTACTGTTTAAAGTGGATTTCGAAAGACTACAAGCATTCATGGCACCACCGGAACTCGAACACGAAACCTGTGGTACCGAGCGCCAGAGCGCTAGCCACTTGGCTATGAGGCCCCTTTATTGTAGAAAACAAATGATATGTTTGTGTCGACATGTTCTCTCAATTTTAATATTTCAATAATGATATTCCTCTTCTGTTATCATTTTTCGTGTGCTAAAAATTATACTTCCGTAACACTTTCAAAGTTGCAGATGAATCAAAAGTAAACTAACGACATTACATCTTCAACGATGAATACAAACATATCCGCCGATGATATTTACTAGTTTATTCTTAAAATACTTATAGAAAATAATGTCGTTTCTTATCAGAAATTAGAAATCAGAAATTATTAAATAATTCAGAAAAATGTACTAAAATTCATTCATTATATTAAATAAGTTAAAAGTTATTCACACATAGATATAAAAAACGAATTATTTTTTTGAATATAACCTCCCAGAATTGTTCTTTTATTTTACAGATAACAGTTATAAAGCAGAAAATTTCTACAAACTTATATCTCGCAGAAAAATCTGGAATGTCTTTTTTTCTGTACTTTCCTTCTACCTGCTTTTTATATATGAAATTTTATCTCAGTGTTTGTCTTCTTTATTCATTAAAACAGCTGTTAGCGTGGAAATCTGGTTGCTGGAATTTTATTTCAAAAAAGCAGCAAACCGCAAACAACTCGACCAGAACAGAACAGATGGTCAAAGTAAAGTAAACAAAGAAAACTCGGATTTGAGGATAGAACTTTAAGGGTGGTATATTTTTAGATCTTTCTCTGACAAGTGTGCTTGAAGAATAAAATATTTCGGAAGAGAGAGAGACATTCCGTTGCTTTAATTTTCTTTTTTGGAGGATTCATATTAAGTTATAAGTTTCCATAATTTAATTTTAGATGAATAAATACGATTTTATTTATCGTATGCGAGTCATAAAGTTTATTTAAGTGTTTATTTTGCATTGTGAAATATTTATTTTGCTGTTTCCAAAGTTTTTAGTTTTAACTCAGAGTAATTCAATCAATCGAAACAAATATAAACATAAAAAAACTGGCACTTTTATTCTGAAAAAAAAAATGTTTTAATAAGTTGATGTTCATTTGTCGCAAAATATATGAACAAATTTTAGCGAAATTTTGCAAAAGGTAATAAAAAATAATTCTATTTCAATGCATTCATAGGAATAATTTTAGTACAGAATGTTTTTTGAAAATTAAATTATGCATAGTTTAATAAAATTACCAACAGGTGATCTCCTCTTAGTTGATTTAAAACTTCAGTACAATGCAAAATATTTCATTTCTAATAATTTTATATTAGCATTTTATTAGTGTGAATTATCCAAATATAGCCTTGCTGATGTGGAGATTATAAATTGGAACCATGCACAAAAGAACATGAAAAATTACAAGAACAAAGTTAAAGAAAAGCAGAAATTTGCCACTTAAAATCAAAAGAATATCAAATAAAATCTCTCTAGAAAGAAAATGCTGTCTTACTGTTTGTTTATCGGTTTTCTACCTTCCAAAATGACTAAATTTTACAATTTGCATGACTTAACTGTAAAGTACTGTAGGAGTAAAGATATTTTGATCCCTTGCAAATATATTATGTATTTTAAAGCATTTTCACAGTTATTTATGGGTAATCAATTCCCAAATATTCTAAAGACTAATATACTGGTAATGATCTACCCACAGATCAGTGACATCGTGTATAGTTTTTGAAAAATTTCCCATTTCCCTCTTTTGAAGAATTTCCCTTTTTTCCTCTCATTTTAATGTTAGCTTGCAAATACTTTTCTTGTAATAATTTTGAGTTTCTTTTTTTTTCCTCTTTACTTTTCAAATTTTTAGGTTTTAAGAATTTATGTATTATAATTTAAATTTTCAGTATCTGTAAATATCAGTGATTTAAAATAAACACTATAACACTACAAGAATTTTTAACAAATAAAGATTTTAGTTTAGAGATTCTTTACGTAGGAGCATGTTTTGTTTGCACGTTTTATTGTTTGTATTGCTTCTTGTGCTAGTTTTCAATTTCCTAAACATCAACATTATTCTTCAAGAAAAATTTAAATTCTCCGCGTATTGTAATAATTACAATCGATTACTAATTTGATTAATATAGTAATTTTAAAGTTAGTATCAGAATTTGCATAACTTATGTATAATTTTTAACACCAAAAATTATATACATTATTTTTATACCATATTATTTAAGTGCAACAATATAGGAAAGCGTCGCCTCACTTTCATACAAATTTGCCAAAAAATTAAATTTAATTTAATTTATCAAAAAAAAGATAAAATTACATTCAGGAAAAATAAAATTATATACACTTATTGGCATTCAATTCAGCTATTTTACAACGCACTATCTGTTTACGCAGCGTTATCATGTTACTTATTTTCCCTATATTTTGTCGGAGGAGAATGAACGTAGTGTAAAATTGGCTTAGACATTTTCTTGCGTTTCCTTGGAAGACATTTTTATAGCAATAAAATAGGAAACACTTTAAGACGAAATGTGAAATGAAATTGCCACATTCACTGATTCGAAAACTACAAACAACTATTTAAAAGAAAGACTCCTACCTAATTGACCAACAGAGATACAATCCTATTATCTAAGAGTTTTTATTGAAGAAAGTGAATACTTGGAAGGAAGACCTTCTGACCTTACTGAACCCGCAGAGGTAGCTTTTCAACTATTACCTCATTTCAAATTAGTGACTGGAGATTCTTCGATTAGTTGTTCTGAAGAAATATGATTCGTTTTCATTCCCGGCTACAGAAAATCAAACATTTTTAGTTTACAGTCATGGAATTAGTGTTCAAAAATATATAAGTTATCTTAAGTTTATAAGTTAAGTTTTTTTTTTTTTTCGTATTTTCTTATTTACTAACAAACAATCTCATAAAAAATAATTAATCAGAATATTTTTGAAATGTCCATTATTTCGACGTCGGTTATGGAAATATTTACTAAGAAGAAAAATAGTAAAGCGCAAAGTGCACAGGAATCAAGAAGAAATATCAATCGCAGATAAAAAACATTGATAATGTTTTAAGAATTGTGATTTCCCTAATTGTAAAACAAATTATAGATGAATAACTATTTATATAAACAACAAAATTTAGAAAGAAAAATATAATCAAGTTTTATAGTTTTATATAGTAGAATATTTTAAAGAAACAAGAAAATATTTAAAACATCAAAATTGCATAAACTTTAAATTCGAATATTCGAAACAATTAACTTTAATTTAACTAATTTTATAAAATTAAACTTAAATTAAAGAAAATTTTTAAATCAAACCGTCATATAGGCCCCCACTTATTATCAGACCAAAAGGTTTTTTTTGTTTAAAAAAACCCTTTGCCTTTTTTTTTAATTAAAAAAGAAATAATTAGAAATTATTCGTAATTTTTTTAATAAACTAAAGATAAACAAAAAAAAAGAACATTAGCGAAAAGTAAATTAGAACGTAAAGTGTTATAATTTTATGTTGCATTGCTGTTACATAAAAGTATAACACTTTGCGTTCACGTTATATTTAAGTAACATACATACCATATTAAATACCAAGTTTCTGTTTAGAATAATAGCACTGAAAATCACAAAAAATAGCGTCACAAAAAAAATATTCTTAATGTTTGTTGTAATAACACTTATTAATTAATATCCATAATTAAAACAAATTATTGATTAAATTATAATTAAATTTTTTATTTTTTTGCTTTATATGTTTTATAATCTTACCAACAATTAATTTATAAATAAGATATAAGATAGAAGTTCATATGCATTTTTTTTTCTGTATTTAATTGAATGCAATTAAATTTTTTAATGTTCATTTTAAACAATTTGTTCCTTTTTTTTTAATTTTGCACAACTGAAATTAAATGTAGGTAATAATTTCAATATGCTTTTATCAATTTTTACGAATAATTGATTAGACTTACTTTATTTTGCTGTAGTATTTACATTTGCTGTTTCTCAAAATATGTTACATTTTTTGGAGCATTGCTTTTTTTAATTAATTTATGATTAATATTTTCGTTGGCTCCATTAGATTCTGTTACAGGAAACGCTTTCATTTACAAAAATATCAACATTTTATGTTAAGCAACTATAAATTTCAGTTGGTTTTATATACATTTAGATATTTTAAAGTTTATGTTTTTCTGATTAATCTAGATCACAGTGGTTTTGCAGGCATTATCTAATTTATTGGGTAATTTCTTATAAACCTGATTACGTTATAAGTCATTTTCAAAAAACAGTAAGTTTCTTTAAGAATTACACAACTTTAACCACATCAAAATATCATAAATAGTAGACTCCAAATACCCTAAAATACCTAGGATATAAATTTCAAATACTTTCCGTTCAGAACATTGACTTCTTTTCGTTCTTTTTTTTAAACATCCTTAGATACCATTGGAAGGAAATAATTTTTCGCAGGAAGCATTTGAAGACAAAAAAATTGAATCGAACCGAACTTTAAGTATTTCAAATTTAATGATCAGTACGAAGCTAAGAGGTTGGTAAAATTTACAATCTAGAGAATCCATAATGACAAATTGGCAAAAATGCGTTAGCATAATAAGAATAGAGGAATTATTTTTATTGATTTGGTAGAGGTCTAATTATAAATTAAATAAGAAATTTCTTAGAAAATAAACATAAAAGTTAAATATAAAATAAATTAAAATTAAAATGCAACTGCATTTTTACATAAGATTACTAAGATAACTTTTTTGATAATTTAGATAAAATAAATATTTAAATTAGTTCATTATTTTTTTATTTAATTATGTAAAAAAATGTATTTTCAATTGAAGATTACCTTTTAGTTAAGGAAATCTTTAATTAGTTAAAAAAACAAATATATTGGCAATTCAAGATTACTGTTTTTTAAGGAAATTTACAATTTTATTTTTGGCTATATTCATTTCTGTGTTGCACAACATGATGCCCAACTTTACGACAGTTCTGTTTTAAAATCATTTGATTAAATAAAAAGAGAATGAAAATTTAAATATATTATAAAATTGGAATAGAAAAGTTCAGATTTGTATTTAAATAATTTTTTTCTTCCAATTTGTTAAATTTGGAAAAAAAATATTTTAAAAGGTTAATAGTTTTCTTTTCTCCTTTTTTTCAGGGATATTTGATGTTTCTTGCGAAACTAATTCATTTCTATCAGCTATTTCATATTAATTTGTTAATTGTTGAGAATAGTGGTTTACATATGAAAAACATTTCAAAACATAATATCACTCACTATCAGCGCAAGATTTTGAATTAAATAATATTTATAAGTTAGTTAAATAATATTTAATAATAATAACATTGTTAAAAAACATTTAATAATAATAATGTTAAATAATATTTAAAATTTAATTTATTTGGTTAGATAAATTTTTATAATTATTTATAATTTTATTATTATTATATTTGTATAGAAGTAGATTAGGAATCTTTACTAAAATAATACATATTTTAAAATATTATTTAAATTTAAGATTTTATGTTGAACATCATTTCCAACAAAACAGAGACAGCCTAGCTTATATTTTCTAGGATTCAAATTATTCCAATTCTCCAACATATAAAATTGATTTACTTTATACTCTCTATAATTAAATGTTGTCATACCATGCACCATTTAGTCGAAAATGTAAGTTTTTTTTCATAACTCAACATATGATTTATTATTGTTGAATACTTTTTAATTATGAAATACATTGCCGTAAGATACCATAAATTTTCAGTATTTGACATAATTTATCTCTATGTTTTTTTTTAATTTATTTATTTTGTTAACTTATTTTATACGAAGATCTTAGGACAACACCATAAATATTAATAGCACATAGATACCTATACATAAATATCTATTACGACAGTTCAAATGTAAAGCAGAAAAGGGCTAATGGAGAACGCAGGTTTTTTCCAGAAGTAAAATCCTTCTATACAGTACCAAGAAAGAATAATCTTTTATTTAAAGAAATATATTGTTATGCCTGTTACCTCTTATCTGTGTATAGAAACGGGAATAGTATAAATTTAGTATGGAGTTTTTAAAATAATTCCTTAAAATTTTAAAATAGACATTTATGTTTTTATGCATATCAAATTTCGGAGCCATTGCAAACATTGGTGTTATGCATAGTATCATCTACATTTTACCTTCCACTTACCCTTACTTTACCTTTTTTTACCTTGTTACATAGGAACTTACCAGTTAAAAAGGTGAGGATGGAAAAATAATTGCAAAAATTTGTAACAAAAAACAAATTAAATTACAGAATTACAGGAATACAGTGAATTATATTACAGAAAAGAAAAATACGCTATGTAACTAACATAAACATGAATGTAACAAAAAGTATACAATATAGAAGGAAAAATTATGTTAACAAACATGAGAAAAATAAAGTATTGCATTGTTTACAAAATACTATGACAATTTTCTTTTTAAGAATGCATGGGATAACTTTTGCTTGGATTGAAACAATGGGCAATAGATTCCAGGGATGATTAATTGCTCACTTGTCGATAAATATTTCATTAATTTTTCTCAATCTGGTCTATGAGTTGTAAATAATATTTCTGTACCAATGAAGGTAAAACTATTGAGAGGGGATTTTAAGATGGCATGATTCTAAACATAACATGATCTAAGAAGACAAATAGTTTCATAGTGGAATGATTCTCCCATTTCTTCACAGAAGCAGATATCATCTTCTAAGAGGTTGAATTTTCTTAGGTATCTTAGGAGCATGCTATGCA
This sequence comes from Caerostris darwini, assembly GCA_021605075.1. Classification (NCBI taxonomy): domain Eukaryota; kingdom Metazoa; phylum Arthropoda; class Arachnida; order Araneae; family Araneidae; genus Caerostris; species Caerostris darwini. Next base: position 39,694 of record BPLQ01008530.1, read on the forward strand.
CACTTTATTAATATAAATTCTTTTAAATGTAAACACCAAACCACTTGTAAATGTAAACACCAATTCTTTCTAAATAGTTTTGAGATGTTTTGAGACTTTAAGTATGATTCCGAAAGAGGTTTCACCCTGTATTCCTATTATTCCAATCTCGTTGTTAATCTTCTACTAAATTTTTTTAAAGTTATTTTTGAATACTGGAGATAAATTTTATCGCCGTCTATAACACTTGCTCAACTAAGGCTATCTGCGTAGTCTTTTCAAAATAGACTGCATGTAATTTATTCAAAGCAATTGGATGAAATTAAATCAATTAAGATTTTTTGTTGGATTTCTCCGGCAATTAGATGAGGTGTTTTAGTATTAAGGATGTCAGATAGATATGATTGGATGTCTGTCCAAATTGATACTAGAGAATTTAGAATTTCCGAAAACTTTAAGGTGTTTTTTTTGTACCGAGGAAATTCTGCTTGAAAGATAGAGTTGTGACTGGAAAGTTTTCTCTTCCATTCAGAAATAAATTTGTCTTATTTGAACAAGGAAAATGCACAAACTGAGGGTAAAAATATAATTTTTAAATAGTAGTTGAAGTGATTATGAATGCGGAATTTGAGATCAATGTTGAAATTTGCTCGATGTTTCTTGACATCTTTTGTTATTAGATTGAAATTCGTGTCACGTGCTGTAAGCATTTTTCGATCTTTAGAATTAATTTAATTAAAAATTGCTTCATATTTAATTGTTAGGTATAAAGATTATATTTCAATATCTATATTGATAAATAAATATATTCAATTATTCTTGGTTGTCTGACTGTAGGATTGGTTGCCCGTATTGCTGTGAAATGTGAGAGCTTGCTGTTAAGTATTTTTCTGTATTCTTTATTGATACCTCACTTATTGGTTTCAATTTTTATAGAGGTTAGTGAGCTTTACTGTGGCTATGATTTATTGTTCTTTAAGATGATCATTCCAAAAAATAGTTTTTCATCTAATAAGACGCTTAAATATTTGAGGGTCTTCTTTCTTCATATTGATTTATCATCCCGGTGAATGGAAAATACGAAAAAAATGTAGTTGATCTTTTCGAGTGTTTTAATTGACATTGATTGTTTTACTGGCATCGTTAATGTTTTATTGACCACACTTTTAATTCATTCTTAGCTGTAGCAGTGAATATTTCTAATGCCTCTCTAATCTTGCTTCAAATGATGAATGAAAGGTCATCAGGAAATACCTACAAATGAATGTTTGTTGGTCATGGAATATGTAATACTTTATCAACTGTTAGATTACAAGAAAATGGGGCACTGAAAGATTCCTGTGAATAGTCCTGGAATTGTACGTAAATATCTAGTTCTTCACTGATCTGAATTGCTACTATTCTATTGTTAAAAACATCAAGCATCGCTTCTGTAGTATTATTTTTTTTTTCCCCAGTTATTAAAGAAATTTTTTAACTAAAATATATTTAAAGTTGTCAAGGGTTCCTTTAATGTCTATTAAATGAAAATATTTGAGGTAAAATAAGAAAACATTTGCGTTCAGACTTAAAATTAATTACGAATTCCATTTCCAAAGACAACTTATTTCCTTCCCTAAATCCATATTGAAATATAAAGAATTTGTTGGGTTAAAACAAGTTCTGTAGTTTACCCTTTGCGTCAACAACTTTTAGAAAAAATTCCTAATGCAGGAAGTAGAAATTGGTTGAAGGAATAAATGTTGGAAAAATCTTTTTTTTTTTTTATGAAATATTATAGTAAATTCGATTTTAGCATTTTGGAAGAAGAAGTGGAATAGGAAGCATTTATTGAACAGGTTTAAAAGTACTGATGAAAAATAATTTCATACAATTTGTAAAATTATATAATTTGTACCATTGTAATCAGGATCTTTTCCTTAGGGCACTGTTTAAATTAACCGTTTTAATTGATTACATAACTTGGGTTTTTTGCATTATTTTGCTTTTATTGAATATTTGCTTGTCTGATGAGGGTCTTTATTGTAGGTAAACTAAGAAAGGTAAATGCTATACCTTTAACGGTGGTACCTTTAAGCGTTATACCATTTTTCCTTCAAGTGGATCATCAGTTTCTTTAAACAACAATTCTGATGAACTTGGTCTCTTCAAATGCTTTTGAAAGTAGTTAAATACGAAAAAGAATTTTGTGTACAGAAATGTTTCCACTTGGTTCTTTTGTAAATTGTTGCATGTCTTGTATTAGTTGCTTGTAAAGTGCTCTTTTCTTAGAATAAATTATCTGATTCGTGAATCTGTTGTCCCTTCACCGTTTTTTTAAAATTGTTTATTGATGGCTTTTAATTGTTTATCCTTTTTACTAACTCTTTAATACACTAAGTAATTTAACGTGTAACAGACGCATTTTAGGACGATGGAAACAAAAACAAAGATTTCCCTGTATATTTCTATTTCTTGTTCGGTGGTAGAACGCAAAATTTATTTGAATATTCCTGGAATGCATTATGAAGATTGTAAATTCTTACAGGGATGCTGTTTATCATCTTTTTTCTACCAGTGTTATAAGTTTTGGTGCGTTTTACAATTTTAGAAAAGTTACTATAATGATTTTAAGAAAAAAAATAGTGATTTATTCTGAAAGAAACATTAGTTCATATTAAAATTCTTACTAATTATTAATATTGGAAAAAAATTGTTATTAAATTGTTATTGATATGAACAATTGTTATTAAATATAAGAAAATGAAAATGATAAAATAATTCTGTCTTTAAATAAGTTCAAATATAGTTAATTCCTAAATGTTAAAAAAACAATCTGTCATTTTGATACTGAAATTAAAATTGGAGCAAAACAATTAAACTATTCGATAAACATCATAACTTTTTTACGAATTCTAAATGCGTTAAACATCATAAAACCTTTTTTTAAGAAACAATCGAGATTCGTTAAACATTTTTTTTTTTTAATTTAAAAAAAAAATTACTCCCTATAGGATACCATATTAATTTTTATACACTTTACTCTTTAATAATTAATTTAAATTACGTAATTCATTTATTTTTTAAAAAGTACTTACTCTACTGTTATATAAAGCACTTACTTCGCGTTTATCCCCTCCTTAGAATACCAATTAATCTTTATAGATATTACTCTTTAAAAATTAATTTAAATTATGTAACTAATTTACCGATAATTGCTCTTAAATATTTATTAATTAAGAGCTATACAATTAAATCAACTCACTTTACTTTTTCAGTAAACTATTTTATTTTATGCTACATACAAAGTATTAGATAAATAAACTTTTCATTTAGCAAACATTTAATAATTATTTTAAAGCTAATTAAATTCATAATGTAACATTATTTCTTCTTAGAAACATAAAAAAAAATTATGTTGGAACTTGAATAGGGATTTGAAATGCTATTTACTTAATTAATGCACTTCAATTTTAAACAACTTTACTTGAAACATTTTACTGAATAAAAATTAATAAAATTAACTTATTGATAATTTTTGATTTACAAATAACTTGAGCTTAAAATTTAAATGAAAATAATTCATATGACTATCTTAAAAAGAAATAAAATAATAGTTTTTTAAAGTTAAAATAAAGGAATTTAAGTGTTTTATAACAGAGCTGTTTTGCTGCTCATCGACGGGAAAAGAATTGAAATTGCTGACAGTTCTAGAAAAATTGCACCAAACTTCACAGGAGAACTGCTGGCCACTCAAAAGACACTTGAGACCTATATAAGTTTTCCTCCATCACAACAAATTAATGGAATTACCATCTTCATCGATTCAAGTTCTGCCTTAAAGGCTGTTGATAAAGGTCTTATCAGTACGATCTTGAACATAATATCTATTTTAAAAGAAATCCACTGCTTGCGCAGAATGGGCATTCTACAAAGGATAACATATTCATGTGTATTTGGAATTTAAGGAAATTGCAGATTATTCGGCAAAGAATTTCATAAGTCTGGATCAGACTGTCATTTCTACTTCCCTTGCTAATGCAAATGGCTTGGCTTCTAATTCTTTCTAAGAATAAACTAAATAACAAATTACACAACTAGTCGACAGAAAAACAGCTACCACTCTCACAAAATTAAGAACAACTAAAATATGAACATTTCTGCTGATGGCATTATAAAATACCAAAAATGTGGCAACTGCCCTAATGTCGAGTTTACCCCTCATCATATCTTTGATTTTCCAGCAGTTGCAACCACCATACAGTGTCTGGACTATTATTAGACTAATATATTGCCTCCACTGCACTAGAAAATTTATACTCCGAGTAGGCAATCAACATCGTTAATATTATTTGCGAGCACCACGATATTTGATTCCTTTGTACTCTTCAGGAGTTACTAAAACAACAACAACAGGGAATTTAAGTAATTACAAAGAAATCTATTCATTTTACATTTGAAAAAATAGTACATGAATTTAAATAATCTTTAATACACAATTGTATTAATTTCCCTATTTCGATTTAGTTTTCTTAATAACCAAACAGTATTCTTTTACGAAACATATTGTTTTCAAATGCTACGTGTATTTACTTAACATAAGTCACCTTTAAAATAGCAGCTATCAAGCAGATTCAGAATAATATAACTTGAACAAGGGGACCAGTCCATATTATGTAACTTTCATCAGCATTGTGAAATAGAATTTGGATTCACGCAATCGACCCTCCCCCTCCGCTTTCTCTTTAAGGAATGGCACTTAGAAGATCTGTTCTGTCCTGACTTTCTATTTGAACTCCACGCATTCCAACTTAGAGATTAATTCTATTTAATTTCGTATTAGACACTCGAGTTATAGGTTAGAGTCTTAAGGCATGAATGTGCATTTCGGAAACTTAACGCGCTATTCACTATTACTCCAATTATTGATTTTAAAGTAATATTATCCTTTATTAGTTGACGTAAGAATTTTTATTTGATGACATTCTTTTTTTTTTTGTATTTTGATATTCTACTTATTTTTAAAATTATTTTAACGTTAAATAGAATACAATTAAAGACAATTGTTTCACTACTGAATCCTGTCTTGTAAATCCTTTATAATCCTTTGAATCACTATAATAATGAAACGAAATTTGTTTCCCCTTACATGTTTTAAAATACATATTTATATTTGTTTTACAATACATGTTTGAATTACAATGCATGTTGAATTCCATGCTTCTTTTTTTTCCGAAAACGTAGACTATCATATTTTTACAAAGAATACACCACACATTGCAAAATCTTCTTGGTGGTTTTTATTTTTAAACTACGCTTAGAATGATTTACATATATCCAAATAATACCACGCTTTTGAAAACTTCTAAAACTTCCTTCCTGAAGCCAAATTAAAGCAATACAAAGAATTACAGCAAAACATACTCTTTCTTTACGAAACTAAACGCTATGCACTATGCTACACCATTCTGCAAAATTCAGGATCAATATAGGGTTTCTCCGTTTCACGATTCATCACTTGGATTTACAATTGCGTATATACAAAGCAAAAAAAAAATACCATTCCTTTGAAAATGCAAATCAGGGCTTTTCGTTCGGTGCGATGGAGATTACCTTCAAGGACCAAGTAAAATAACGTCGTCGTTCAATTTCCTCCAAGTGAACATTTATCTCTGAATTTCTGGCAGAATATTTCACATGAGTTACGTTTCACCGTGTTCAAATGTTAACTTTGTTGCTTTATTCAAAATTGGAAATCACTTCTGTACTGAAATTTGTTCCAAAAGTTAGTTTGAAAGGATTCGGAAAATGCGAACGTGTATATATGAATTGCAATGAATCAGCCTTTGATGTTGCAAGATAATACACATCCTGTGATTCACAAAGTTGATATTTTACTGTTATTTTCATGAAAGATTTTTAAGTGAAGGATGGAAATGTGTTTTAAAATGAACGTGTATAATTAATGAAATAAATAACATCGCTGCCATGATATATTCAATAAATTCCCTATCATAAATTCTAAAGGAGAAAGTGTGTGATTAAAATCATCCAATTTGTGAGAAACATATTTTCGAAATATTATATTTTGCGCACTTTATTTAAAATATTAGCACGCATTAAATTGCTTAAGAAAACATTGAACCAATATTCGTTTTATCAACCCTTATCAGGAATATTATTTTATATTACTTGGCATTTCATTAATATGAGAATATTCAACAGCAATGAATAAATAAATCAATTGAAAACCACTAATTTCATCATTTCATAGTTTCCAAAGAATCCAAATTTGTTCTTCAAATAATTAAATTATTAATCAAATTCTCTGTAAAATACGTAATAAAAAACTATCATATCTTATAAATTATTTATAATCTCTATAATTTTTAAATGAAATTGTGAAATGCATGTTACTTTTCGAATGTTGAAATTCATTTTTCGAAATTACAGGTCATCCCATTTTTTGAAAAGAATATCCCATGTATTGCAAAATCTTCTTGTTTGTTTTTATTTTTAAACTATGTTTAGAATGATTTACATATATCAAAACAATACCACTCTTTTGAAAACTTCTAAAACTTCCTTCCTGAAGCCAAATTTAAAGCAATCCAAAGATTTACAGTAAAAGCATGCATACCCTTTCTTTACGAAAACTAAATGCTTTGCGCTGTACCATACTATTCTGCAAAATTCAGGATCAATATAGGGTTTCTCCGTTTCACTATTCATCACTTGCCTTTACAATTGCGTATATACAAAAGCAAAAAAAAAATACCCTTCCTTTGAAAATTTAAATCAAGGCTTTTCATTCGGTGCCATAAAGATTACCTTCAAGGACGTAGTAAAATAACGTCGCCGTTCAATTTCATCCAAGTGAACATTTATGCCCGAATTTCTGGCAGAATATTTCACGTGACTTACGTTCACCGTGTTGAAATGTTAACTTTGCTGCTTTATTCAAAATTGTAAATCACTTCTGTTCTAAAATTTGTTCCAAAAGTTATTTTGAAAAGATTCGGAAAATGCAAACGTGTATATATGAATTGCAATGAATAGGTAATCAGCGTTTGATGTTGCAAAATCATACACGTCTTGTGATTCAGAAATTTGGTATTTTGCTTCATGAAAGAATTTTAAGTTGACTGATGGAAATGAATTTTAAAATTAATTTGTATAATTAATGAAATAAACAACATTATTGGCACATTATACTTATTAATTTTCCTATGATAAATGCTACAGAAGAAAATTTGTGATTAAAACCAACTAATTGGTAAGAAAAATATTAATGCAATAATATATACATAATATATGTTCAAACGAAATTTCATGTTTTACATTTTATGTTTCAAAATAAAAGATTACATTACATGTTTTACAATACATTTTTGCATTACATTACATGTTGGATTACATGTTTTTTTTCGAATAACGAAATTCTTTATCCGAAAATGCAGGTCAGCTCATTTTTGCGAAGAATATCCCACACATTGCAAAATCTTCTTGGTGGTTTTTATTTTTAAACTATGTTTAGAATGATTTACATATATCTAAATAATACCACTCTTTTGAAAACTTCTAAAACTTCCTTCCTGAAGCCAAATTAAAGCAATCCAATGAATTACAGTAAAAGCATACTCTTTCTTTACGAAAACTAAATGTTTTGTGCTATACCATACCCTTCTGCAAAATTCAGGATCAATATAAGGGTTTCTCCGTTTCACGATTCTTCATTTGGCTTTACAATTGTGTATAACAAAGCAAAAAAAAATACCCTTCCTTTGAAAATGCAAATCAAGGCTTTTCGTTCGGTGCGATGAAGATTACCTTCAAGGAACGTAGTAAAATAACACCGTCGCTCAATTTCATCCAAGAGAACATATATCTCTGAATTTCTGCCAGAATATTTCACGTGATTTAAGTTTGTCGTTTTGCTGCTTTATTCAAAATTTAAAATCACTTCTGTTCTGAAATTTGTTCCAAAAGTTAGATTGAAAGGATTCGGAAAATGCAAACGTATATATATGAATTGCAATGAACAGGTAATCAGCCTTTGATGTTGCAAAATAATGCACATCCTGTGATTCACAAAGCTGATATTTTACTGTTATTTTCAAGAAAGAGTTTTAAGTGACGTATGTAAATGAATTTTAAAATGAATGTGTGTAATTAATGAAATAAACAACAATGTTGCCACAATATGTTCAATAAATTTCCTATGATAAATGCTACAGGAGAGAGTTTGTAATTAAAGTCTTCCAATAGGTGGGAAACATAATATATTTTCTGCACTTTATTTAAAATAATTACGCGTATTAAATTACTATAGAAATTACTGGACCAGTATTCTTTTTATCAGCCTTCGTCATGAATATTATTGTACATGGTGAGTCCTTTTTCAAAATTCTGTAAAAAAACAACCACTCTTCACAATGAGTTCAAATTCTTTGATTCTTTTTACTTTACTACTTTACTACTTTTGAAAATTATTTTTAAACTTACTTTTAAGTTTTAAATAAATTACTTTTGAAATTACTTTGAAAATACTACTTTTTACTTTACTACTTTTACTTTACTCCTTTACTATTTTTAAAATTATTTTAATAATTGTAAAATTACATTAATTTGTAAGAAATTAGTTTTAATAAACAGAAATATTGAAACTTTTTTGCAACGCTATCATATCTTAAAATATGCAAGATATAATTAAGATTAGTGAGGTATATCTTTAAAATATATACTACGTATTCAAAATGTTAATAAATTTAAGATAAATTTGATATATAATAGAAGCTTTTCATTAAAATAATTTTATGAATTAATATTTTGTTTATTTCCTTACATTTTAAAGGATTTATTTATTAATTAATTTTATGCATTCTCTTGAAACGTTTCCCTGTATCCACTATATCAAATGCTTATAAAAAACGTATACTTTCTTAGAATAAAATATTTTATTATAAAAGGATGTAATTAAAGCTGAAAATTAATTTTCAAAATTGCTATTTTATTTTAAGACATCTTCTACTCAACGAATACTCGAAGCTACTCAATTAACTCTTTAATAATGTGTAAATTTGACTGCTTTGGGGATCAACCACAAATTATTTGGATATAATTATGCAAAGAAATATGAAATTATAATTAATAAAATATCATTAAATGAGTTTCTTCTAAATAATAAATTAAAATCTCAGTTAAAAACATGTAATTAAGTTAGATAATAAAATTCAGACTTATCTATAGATTAAATATTGGTCATTTATAAAAAATGTTTATTCATTTAACAGGTTAAACTTTTTTCCTTATTATAGATTTTTTTTTCTAAGTAACACTTTAGATTATTCGGTATTTGTATTGAATATTCAATACGGTAAGTTAACGGTAACTAAAATTTTAAATTTTTTTGTAAGCCTTTCAAAACAAATGACTAATTTCAAATATTCGTTAATCGATACTGTATCACTATTCAAGCTGAATTTATTTTTCCTTTAATTAATATGTTTACAATATTTCAGAAAATTTAACAAAAGAAAAAATGTTAGAAATATTTTGATTAAGTATGAAAGGTTATTCAATGAAATATATTTTTAAAGAAATTCAATGTTAAATTATAAAAATTTATTTCAAAACTTTTTTTAAAAATTTTGTGCAACGTGTAGGAAATATTTTAGCTTAAAATCACCTTAAATTTACAATTAATATATCCTGATATTTAATTGATTCTTCACTACATTAAGTGAGTTTTTTTAAATAGAATACAAACTATTGCTTATATGTAAAACAAAATTTAAAAAATTATGATGAAACTAAATATATATATATATATAAACATATAATATACAACAAACATATAATATATATAAACATATAATTATATTTATCACATTTAATACATAAAATTTTCAACTTGTTCTTTCATTAGAAAAATTTTCTAATGAAAAAACAAGTTGAAAATTTTATGTATTAAAAATGTATTGATATTAATAATCTAATTCTTTACTTGCAAATTTAAAATAATTTTACTTTATTTCGATATCATTTTTAGCCTTATTCATGACTCTGTGGTAATATATGATACTATATTACCATAAAGTATGCCAAAAAAAGAGATTACAATCAATCTGATAGTATGTGATAACTGTTTTTGAAAAGCTAGAAGACGTTTATGATAGTGGTATTTCCATTAGTAGTTAGGCTGTCTGGTTAGATCTTTCATTTTTCTTCAAGAAAACCTGAATTCTAGTCAATTATCCTTGAAAGTCCGCAAGTGTCCTTTACCTATTTTTTCCTAATGATATTGTATGCCAACTAACGTGGTGTTCCCATAACAAAAGGGCTAACATGGAGTAGCATAGAAAGGGTTTCTTTTACGAATATCAAACAATAAAAATATCGCAATATTTCATAATTTGTGCTACACCCCTTTCGTGATAGTGATTAGCGAAAGAAAAAGAAAAAAAAAATGTTACTACGCGTGCCCTTTCACACGTATAAACGAAAACTTCTTACATAAGATTAATTAATTTGTTGGTTGCTAACTTTCGCAATGTTTTCAGGAAGGCCGAAAACTCTTAATACACTTTGCTATTTTATGTCAATAAATTGGAAAGAGAACATTTTTATCGAAGTATATTTTTTTTATTAATAACGACTAGGCTATCATTTATTTTTTGATCCGAAATAGCTCGTTATTTTTGGAAAATAAGAGGCTTAAAAAAACGGAAATTAGTCCATGATTTATTTCCTGACATTACGCCTGCGAAGAGATATTAGCTTCTTAGAACTCATAAGACAGAAGCTGAGGGCTTACTTTCGTAACGTTGATGGAGGTTGAAAAAAATAGTTTCCATCAACACCATAAATTAAAACTTACATTTGCTTTTTAAGGAAGGAAAAACAAACTGTTTATCAAGGAAACAACTGCATGGAAGAAAAAAAAAGTTTTTATTACTTTTCAGTTTTTAATGGGAGTAATTTTTAAGTGCTTTTAAGTTTCATTTCCATTCATTCAAAGGTTCCCAAAAAAACTATGCATAAAACACTTTAAAAAAACGATTACCTGTGATTATCCTTTAACTTTTTTTTTTTTTCATTTAAACCTTATTAGTTTTCTTTTTTTGTTGTTGTTGTTGTTGAATAGGATTACAATCGATTAGAAGTAAATTCTATAATACTGCTAAAATAATTATCATAATTTTAAAAAAAATTACAGTAAAGTATTGTCTAGCATATAAAACTTTACATTTTTACTGCATCTCATGAAATAGGTAAATTTAGTCTTTAAAGAATTTTATTTAACAATCATGAATATTTTAAAATATTATAATGATGACAATATACAAATATTTTCTTAAAATCCAAAGAAGTAATTATATATAGTATAGTATATATATAGATAGATAGATATATAAGTTCAATAAAAACTTAAGAATTTTTTTGGAAATTGTTTTGGCTTCATAAATATATATAATATAAAAGAATTCTAATATTTTAGATAAATTAAAACGTCACCAACATAATTTGGTGATTTTTACATCACATGATTTTAAAAATCACCAAATTAACAACAAAAGTATCAGGTCATTAATATGTAAAAAATGAGTTGTAGGAAAACTAAGGAAAAAAACACCAAAATTTAACATGTATGAAATAAATATATTTAAATTCAAAACAAATATTAATCATATTTTTAATTTTATAAAAATATTAATTATATTTTTAATGTTATAAAAATATTATTCATATTTTTTTATTTATTTATTTTAATAATAAAGAAAAATTAAAATACTTTGATAATAATTGTTTGAATATTTACTTCATACAATAAGGTTATATAATCAAATAAAATGCATGATCTTTCAAAGCATTCATGCAATCTTCCTTCATTAAAAAAAAAGGTGTATATTTAGGTTGAAATAAAACTTTGACAGAAAAAGTAATAAATTAGATACAAATCAAAATTTTAATAAAATAAAAAACTCCTTTCTAGAATAATTGTTTTTTTTTTTTTTTTTTTTCATTCATACAATTTATATTAGTAGTGTGAAAATTTAAATAAGAAGAAAAAAATAATAGAAATAAAGTGTATTAAATTAAATTTCAGAGAATTTATCCAGTTTACAATGATTTTTTTTGTAATTCTTCTTGATAAGTATTGTAATAAATAGTTCTCCAAAAGACTTTAATTTTATTTCAGTTGGAATATTTAAATTTAAAAAAATTTCTATATATTTTGTCAATGTCTGTGAAAATGATAAATAAGTTTTTCTATAATGGTATAAGCTTCTCCTTTCTATAATGATATTTTGCATGCATACAATTTATTTTATCAGTGTGGAAGTTTAGATAAGAAAGGAAACTTAATGGAAATACAATGTATTAAATTAAATTTCAGGACATATATCCAGTTTAAAACGATTTTTGTTGTTTGTTTCTTCTTTAAAATATAAATAGTTCTACAGCAGACTTTAATTCAATTTCAGTTTGAACACTTTAATTGAAAAAAATAATAATAAACATTTCTATATATTTGTCAATGTCTCTGAAGATAATAAATCCATTTTTTTTCATGTAATTTTGCTTCTCCTTCCTATAATGATATTTTACATTCATACAATTTATTTTAACAGTGTGAAAGTTTAGATAATAAAAAAAATTAATAGAAATAAATTTTTTTTTAATTAAATTTGAAGACATTTAACCAGTTTAATATTTTTGTGTTTATTTCTTCTTTAAATGTGTTATATTAGAAAGTTCTATAACAAACTTTAAATGTATTTCAGTTGGAATAACTTAATTTTACAAAAATACTAAACATTTCTGTATACTTTTCAATGTCTCTGAAAATGATAAATCAGTTTTTTTATAATGATACGCGCCTCTTCTTTTTATAATGATATTTTGCATTCATATAATTTATTTTAACAATATGGAAGTTTAGCTAAGACAGAAAAATTAATAAAAATAAAATGTATTAAAATAGTTTCAAGACATTTACCCAGTTTAAAACGATTTTTGTTTATTTCTTCTTTAAAATATTGTAATAAATTATTCTCCAAAAGGCTTTAAATGTATTTCAGTTGGAACACTTTAATTTTAAAAAAATACTACAAATTTTTATATTGTCAACGTCTCTGAAGTTGAGAAATCAGTTTTTTACATGCAATATTTCATTTTAATTTTATTCGGCAACATTTCGAATATCCTTAAAAGTACTTTTTGTATTTCTTCTTGAAAAGTATTGAAGACTTAAAATGACTTTAAATGTAGACAAATGACTTAAAGACTTAAATGATTTTAAATGTATAAATGATTTAAAGACTTAAATGACTTTAAATGTAGAAAAAGACCAAACGACTGTAAATGTATTTCGGTTTTCAATAATTTAATTTAAAAAAAATACTAAAAATTTCTATATATTTGTCAACGTCTCTGAAAATGATAAATCAGTTTTTTACATGCGATATTTCTTTTTAATTTTATTCGTGAACATTTAGAATATTCCTTAAAAGTACTTTTTTGTATTTCTTCTTGAAAAATATTGAAGACTTAAAATGACTTTAAATGTAGAAATGACTTAAAGACTTACATGACATTAAACGTAGAATAAGACCAAAAGAATTTAAATGTATTTCAGTTAAAATAATTTAATTTTAAAAAATACTAACAATTTCTATACATTTGTCAACGTCTCTGAAGATGATAAATCAGTTTTTTACATGCGATATTTATTTTTAATTTTATTCGACAACATTTCGAATATTCTTTAAAGTGCTTTTCATTCACTTGAATAAAAAAAACATTTGATGGAAAAAAGAAGGAAAGGGAAGTCAGTCGTTTGTCCAAAAAATATGTATCCCCTCGCTAAATTTCTTATCCAATATATTGAACTTCAAAAATGCCATTTACTATTGTGTCTGCAGATACATAAGCAAAAGCGAAAAACGTACAGTAAATGCATTTTCTTTCACGAATGTTTTGAATTTCCTGTCAGAACCTCGCTATAAGAACGTGTAACTATTTCGACGAAAAAAAATAATAATAAATTCTAAAATTCAAGGTCTCTGACACTTGCGTCTGTCAGATTTGATGCATGCGTAAGATGCAAGGCTGCAATACCTAGGTGAAACGTGGTATAAATAAATAGTTCACCTCACATATTTTCGAGCGCAGAGAACTTGAAAGCAATATTGGAACACCATAATGGAACCTGACGTTTTTCTCTTCGTCGAGTTGTTATTGCTTCGGAATTTTTAAATGAAAAGGACGCTTTTTCCAGAGGAAAAGCAATGCTTAGCGAAAAGAACACAATCTCAAATTTTGAACTTAGATATAGATGCGTGTCATAAATCATTTGTTGAAAATGAAATGCAGTGTACATATTAATGAACTAAATTTTTATTTTCTATTCTATGTTTCCAATTATATTTTCTATTCTATGTTTCTAATTATATTTTCTATTCTATGTTTTTAATTATATTTTCTTTTCTATGTTTCTAATTATATTTTCTATTCTATTTTTCTATGTTTTCTACTCTATTCTAAATTATATTTGCAAAAATATTACATTGCAGTCGCTTAGAAAATAAAAATATATATTCTCTTTAAATAAATACATATGGACAACAACCTCACAAAATATATTACATATATATTTTCCGGAGAAAAAGTAATGCTTGGCGAAAAGAACACAAACTCACATTTTGTACTCAAATATAGATGCGTGTCATAAATCAGTTGCTGAAAATGTAATGCAACATACATAATAATGAATTAAATTATATTTTCTATAGTAACGAAAAAAATATTGCATTGAAGTCGCTTAGAAAATAAGAATAATCGCTTTAAAAAGAATAATATTTAATAATAGTTTAGAAAATACTAAATACAATTATTTAATAATAATATATACTTGCTTTGTAAGATAGTTAAATAAATACACAATATTTAATAATCAAATAGATGAAAGTTAAAATTCAGAAAGAGTAATTTAGTATGTGAGGTTACAACACATATAATTATATTTTGTGAAGTTGTTGTTCATATATATTTATTTAAAGAGAATATAAATTTGAATATAAATATATATATATATATATATATATCTTTAAATAAATACATTTGGACAACAACCTCACAAAATATATTACATATACTTATATAATGTTTTACGAAAAGAACACAATCTCAAATTTTGTACTTGAATATAGATGCGTGTCATAAATCATTTGCTGAAGCTAAAATTCAACATACATATTAATGAACTAAATTGTATTTGCTATATCAACGAAAACAATATTGCATTTAAACCTCTCAGAAATTAATTATAATACTTGTTTTGTATGATAGTTAAATAAATACACATTATTTAATAATCAAATAGTTGAAATTTAAAATTCATAAAGAGTAATTAATCTAGTATATGAGGATTACAACCTCCGTGTCATAAATCATTTGCTGAATGCGAAATACAACATACATAATTATGAACTAAATTATATTTTCTTTACTAACGAAAACAATATTACATTTAAACCACTTAAATTAATTATAATATTTGCTTTAAAAATAGTTAAATAAATACACATTATTTAATAATCAAATAGCTGAAATTTAAAATTCATAAAGAGTAATTAATCTAGTATATGAGGATTACAACCTCCGTGTCATAAATCATTTGCTGAATGCGAAATACAACATACATAATTACGAACTAAATTATATTTTCTTTACTAACGAAAACAATATTACATTTAAACCACTTAAATTAATTATAATATTTGCTTTAAAAATAGTTAAATAAATACACATTATTTAACAATCAAATAGCTGAAATTTAAAATTCATAAAGAGTAATCTTGTATATGAATACAACTCATTTGCTGAATGCGAAATACAACATACATAATCTATATTTTCTTTACTGAAAACAATTTCTATTTCACTTATATTTATTTAAAGCCAATATATATTTATATATAAATATATATTCTTTTTAAATAAATATACATGAACAACAACCTCACAAAATATATCGTATACATATTTATTTAAGAATTTAACCAGACCTTTATTTATATTAACGACAATAAGACAAGTATATATAGATGTAGATGCGTGTCATAAATCATTTGCTGAAAATGAAATGCAACGTACATATTAATTACCTAAATTTTATTTTTTATATTAACGAAAAAAATATTGCATTTAAACCTCCTAGAAAATAATTATAATAGTTTATTTGTAAGTTAGTTAAATAAATACACTTTATTTAATTATAAAATAGCTGAAAGTTAAAAATCATAAAAAATATTTATACATAAAGTAATCTAAAGTATGTAGGATAACAACCTCACAAATATATATCGTAACATATTTATTTAAGAATTTTTATAGACAAGTATATGTAGATGTGATGCGTGTCATAAATCATTTGTTGTTGCCCATATATAAATTTATTTAAAGAAAAAAATATATGCATTTATAGAAAATAATATATAGTTTATATATATATACTTTATAATTATAAAATATGAAATAAAAATATATATCTAGTATATATATATATATTATTTATTTAAAGAGAATATATATATATATATATCTTTAAATAAATATATATGGACAACAACCTCCCAAAATATATTACATAAGACAATGCTTGGCTAAAGGAACACTAACTCAAATTTTGCACTAAGACATAGATGCGTGTCATAAATCATTTGCTGAAAATGAAATGCAACGTACATATTAATGAACTGAATTATATTTTCTATAGTAACGAAAACAATATTGCATTTAAATCTCTCAGAAATTAATTATATTATTTGCTTTGTAAGATAGTTAAATAAATGCATATTATTTAATAATCAAATAGCTGAAATGAAATTCATGAAGAACTATGTGTGTGAGGAATACAAACTCACATAATTATATTTTGTGAGTTAGTTGTCCATATATATTTATTTAAAGGGAATATATATTTATATATAAATTTATATTCTCTTTAAATAAATATATATGGAGAACAACCTCACAAAATATATCACATATACATTTATTTAAGAATTTAATTGCACATTTGTTCATATGACAATAGAATCAAAAGTATATAAAGTATATATTATATAGAATATATAATATATATATAATCAGAAAAGATTTTCTTTCGTATAATATATTTGTACATGATAAATTTGATCTCCTATTTAAGACTTCATTTAACATTTTATAATGGAAGATGACTTATTACAAATAGATTATAGCATAACTCAGTTCTATATTTTGCTATTCTATAGATTTTTTAAATTGCTTTTTAATCTATAATACTTTAAATATACAAATTTACTAGCGTATTTTGAGTTATTTTAATATTATTAACTATTAAAATATATAATCTAAAATTAAAAAATATATATTTTACGAAAAAGAAAAATTAATTTTTTTTTTAACTTTAAACATTAATAGTAATCAAATTTACAAGCGTTGTCTTAATTTATATGTGTAATTAACTGTCACTAAATCTAACAAGATAGTTTCTATGATTTCTTTTTACATTTATACTTTTTTAATTCAGAAATTATGATTTTGATCAAAGAAAATGTACACGATTTTTCTAATACTATGTGTACATGCATAAATACTAGCGTTCTATTAATATGATGCTATGCCTTAAAATTTTCAATCAATAAATTGAAGTAATGGACAATAATTTCAATTTTAAATATAAATTTATATTATATAATTTCATGAATAGTAATTTTTTTATAAATTTCTTAACAAAAATAACAATATAAATTCTGAAATTCCTTCTTAGTTTTTTCTTATACAAAGTTACTTTTTCTAACAGTAAATGTTGGAAAAGATTCTATTCAGTCCTTTCACAAGAAATTGATTTGGATAGACCAGAAAATTCAGTGATGCTGTGATTATTTTAGACATTTTGGTAACTGCCATACATAAAAGCAAATGGAAAAGATCTCTCTTCTCTCAGATTGAGTAGATCAAAACAAAGGGCCTAGTGAAGGACGTTTCACTTACCTTGCATTTTTTTGTAAGGCAACTAACTGCTTTGTTTTATAAGGATGTTAAGAGCAAATATAAATGCTTTTACAATTGCTTTTATGCACTTGAATTTTTATGTAGAAAAAGGGAAAATGTTATTTTTTAATGTGTAATGGTCGAAGGTAACTGCTTTGTATTATAACGATGTTAAGAGCAAATATAAATGTTTTTACAATTGTTTTTTATGCTCGTGAATTCTTCTGTAGCAAAAGGGAAAATGCTATTTTTTAATGTGTAATGGTCGAAGGTGTCAAGCTAAATTAGTGTCTTACACACTTAACAAAAAATTAATAAAACATTTTTCATTAAATTATTAAGTTTGAAAACATTAAAATAAATCTTTACAATTGTTTTCAAATTTTACATACATCGGGGATATGCATTAAAATATATCTCTACGATTTTCAATTTTCATTATAATTGATTTCTTTCAGATGTTTTCAAATAAATCGGAATTAATTTTCTTTAAATAATATAAGTAAATCCGACACATAATTAGATAAATTTTAGACATTTACACGATTTATTAGGTTATTAGATTGATTAGAAATAGATATTTACATGATTTATTGGTTATTAGATTCATTAGATATAGATATTTACAAGATTCATTAGGTGTTTAGATTCATTAGAAATATATATTTACAAGATTTATTACGATATTACATTTAGTTATTTATGGGATTTATTAGATATACAGCAGATAATAACAAGCAATGTTTTATTAAAGGTTTATTATTAATGAATCATAAGGTAGTTATTTTGCCCAAATTAAAGGAACCATTCCAAAGCCTAAATATCCTTTCAAAACAACGATTTCTCGTATTTAAGGGGTCTTTTCAACATTCACTAACATATTTGAATTTCATAACTGTCTGAATATTCAAACTACCTAGTAATACACAATCCAGTATTCCTTTCAGTAATGCTGAACCAAATGGAGAAGTGAATTCGTGGCTAATATTCAACCAGGAATCACAGTCATTCCCCTAATAGCTATTCCAAGTTAGTACTAGTAACTGGATTTGTAATAAAGACCATTACAGCGAAATTGTTGGACTGATATCCATTTACAGATCCTGAAACCAAATCTATAAGCGTAATAATGACATGTACAGGCCCATAGATAACCATAATGTATAGAGGGCAATCTGAGGGCCTTACTACATAATGAATCAAGTAGCTGCATGTGAGCCGATTGTATTACAAAAGACGTCTCATAACTAATACGGAATGTTACACATGCAACTTTACACAATTATTGTATAATATATTTTCCAGAATATGATACACCTTGAAATATACTACATATCGAAATATAATACGCAGCATTAAAAAATAGGTGTGATGCAAATTTAATAATTTATACTTGATGTATATATATATAGAGACAGTGTTTATCGCTTTTTTTAAATGATGTAGCCAATATTATAATTTAATTTTAGTCTTAATGTGTCTATAATCCTAAATACATTACTAAAAGGTCTATAATTTTATTAAAAATAATTTAAACATTAAATGTAGGCAAGATTATAATTTAGTTTTAATCTATACGTATCTATAATCTTAAATGTATTACTAACAAGATTATAGACTTTTAATTTTTTAATAAAAATTAAACATACTTATTTAGGCAAAATGATAGTTTTCTTTAATAGCCTGATTAAGTGGTATAAAACATCAGTAATTCATAAAATGCATATCAATAGAAGTACTAGCAGGGCATTATGTCACTTAAATAAATAAAAAATCTATAAGATAGATAACGCAAATTAAAAAGTGATGCAAATCGATTAATAATCCAATAAAATGACAATAAATTTATTTTGTATAAAACAAATACATGTTTAGGATTGTATAAAAAGTATACATATAAATATAATAAGAATAATTTAATAAATATAATAGGATAAACAAATTTTTGTGAGTTTAAGTGAGGCGTTTTTCCAGCTGTATTACTTAGTGAATATTTATTTTCTTCTTTGACTCAATAGCCCCATGGTGGGCAAAGGCCAACCTACTGGCAGATTTCTTGATAGGAGATATTTTTCTTTTTACAGAATAGGGATGTCAGCTTCTCTCCCTACAGTCATATTGGACCAGGAACTACGGTTTAAAAAGGATTTCGAACCTCTACAAACATAAAGGAACCACCAGGACTAGAACCTGCGGCACCGAGCATCAGACCACTAGTCACTCGGCCATCAGGCACCTTATTAAATGCCTAATATAATATATATTATACTATTGGCTTAAAACTTATCAGATATGTTTCTATCTTTGTGGATTTTTTAAGGTTATGAATAGGATGGAAGATATAAGTAAAAAATAAATTTTAATTTAGTTAAAAATAGCACTTTCTGCTTATTGATAAGAACAAGATTTTGCTCTCTTATTTACTTTTATGACTTTGCTCTAGATTTGAAAAAAATATAGCTTTAATTCATTAAATATAAATTATATAATTTTAAAATGACAAAATTATTTGTAGCCTATATTAACCTACTTCATAAATTAGAATTTCCCGCACCAGCAATATGCAAAAAAAAAAAATAGCTAAAGATTTTCTTACCCAAACTAGAATATAAAACACAAAAAATAATAATCAGGTAAAAATAATAAAACTAATATTTATTCACAACAATTTATATATATATTTAGTAAAAGGAAAAAATATAAGGTACTTCATAACAAAAGTGAGGATTAATAACATTATAACAGATATTATTAAACTTTAGCTTAGATTAAACTTTAAAAAAATTAAACTATTAAGAACTAATAATTAAGGAATAATTAAGTATAGCAGTTCAAAGAAATGGAATAATTTAATTAGCAACTGTCTATTAATCAGATAATGAATTCAATTTTAAAAAGGATTATAACGTGAAGAACAATTTTCTCAACTTGTAATGACCCTCTTCAACGAGGTTTCGAGTAATCCCTAATGACAAGCTTTGAATATATTGCTTAAAAGAGTTTCCATTGTGTTGCTAAATGTCTGCCTACTTCAAAAACAAAGTGATAATAAAACTTTCAATGATAACACAATTCTTTCTACCTGCTTTCATAAACATGTCATGTAAAGGAGTTTAGGAAAAAAAAATACTAGAATACACATATGTTTAGCATAGATTTTTATTTCCACTTTGTTACATCGCCAATAGCTCTTCGCTGGTTAACGTTTTTTTGTCTAAACGTCTGGGCAAGAATTTCAGCTTCACTTCTATAGAAATGAAATTTAATTAGCTTCGATTCCTGCTTGGATGAACATCAACACGTTAGCACGCTTGATGATTACTCAATAGTGCATTCACGCGTTCTTGTTGATAATTTTTGTGGCAGATGTTATGCGTTATTTGCTTTAAACGATAGACGGACTTCTGTGAGCGCTGATCTATAGCAGATGTTTTTTCTCTTTCCTTTGGTTTTTACATGAAGGATAAATTTGGTTAGACTAACGAATCGCCTTTAAGTTAATTCGTTCATTTCATATGAAAACCAACTAGGCTACTGTGGGTAATAACATTATTTTATCAATGCTTGTGATTTAATTATATTAATGAATAAGAATAATACGATTTATTGAAGATATATTCAGAATAGTAAAGAATGACAAATATTTATGGTAATTAAAGGGTTTATTTGGCATTCTTTATGTAGAAATGTAGATAATATAGATAGATTCATCAAAGTTTTTTTAAATAAAATATATAATACTAAAATAATAATTTGGTATTGATTTAATGTATCAATTTTAGTTTTTAATATGATCTTAGTAAATGATTGTATCAAAACATAGTTAAAATCGAACTATCTTTTAATTAATAATATAAAATCTTTTATGATATATTTCATGGAAAATGTTTCAAGTAATTAATTTTCTTAATAT
The DNA here is from genome assembly GCA_021605075.1 of Caerostris darwini. NCBI lineage: Eukaryota > Metazoa > Arthropoda > Arachnida > Araneae > Araneidae > Caerostris > Caerostris darwini. Next base: position 61,610 of record BPLQ01008530.1, read on the forward strand.
ATATCTATTAATAATAATAAATTATTTTGTTGATAATGTTTGTGGCAAATGTTATACGTTTCATGGATAATAAAGTTATTTTACCAATGCTTGTGATTTAATTATATTAATGAATAAGAATAATACGATTAATTGAAGATATATTCAGAGTATTAAAGAAGGACGAAATTTTATTGGTAATTAACGGGTTTTTTTAGCATTTTTTTATGATGAAATCTTGATTCATCACAATATGTCACAATGTAAATTTAAATATAGATAGATTCATCAAAGTTTTATAGAAAGATAAATGAATAACAATAACACAATTTATGAATGATAAATTGAAAGTAGTTTGCATAATAGATTAACATAAAAATTTTATGATGTATTGCATAAAAAATGTTATCAAGAAATTATTAAAGGGTTTATTTAGCATTTTTTTATGTTGAAATATTGATCCTGATCATAAGCTTTGGTTTTTTAAAATCAAATTAAACATATAAAAAACTTATTTGGATAATAACATTATTGATTTAATGTATCAATTGAGTTTTTAATATGATCTTAGCAAAAGATTACATCGAAAAACAGTTAAAATCGAAATATTTTTTAATTAATATTATATTTTTATGATGTATTGCATGAAAAATGTATCAATAAATTAATTTTCTTAATATATATGTAAATAAATTATCTTGTTGATAATTTTTGTGGCAGATGTTATGCGTTATTTGTTTTAAACGATAGACGGACTTGTGTGAGCGGTGATCTATAGCAGATGTTTTTTTACTCGTCTCAGCTAACCTTTGGTTTTTACATAAAGGATAAATTTGGTTAGGTTAACGAATCGCCATTAAATGAATTCGTTCATTTCGTATGAAAAGCAGAAAGGGTTAGTGGTTAATAAAGTTATTTTATCATTACTTGTGATTTAATTATATTAATGAAAAGAATAATACGATTTATTAAAGATACATTCGGAGTATTAAAGAATGACAAATTTTCATGATAATTAAGGGGTTATTTCGTGTTTTTTTATGTTAAAATAGTGTTCATCAATGTTTCATTTAAAAATAACTGATTTAGTTCAAATTAAACACTAAAAAATAATTTTATATTGATTTAATGTATCAATTGATTTTTTAATATAATCTTAATAAATGATTACATCAAAAAATTAAAATCTAGTTATCGAAATATCTTTTAATTAATAGTATAAAAATTTTATGACATATTTTTCAAGGAATTAATTTTCTTAATATATGAGTTAATACTTGTTTATTTATATTTGAAAAGAAACAATTATTTTTCTGTAAAAAAAACAACAAATGAATATTTATTACAGATAATATGAGTAATGCATATGTATTTACTGAAATTTTTGCACCTCAATAAATAAATTGTACTAAAATAAGAAAATTTACCTGATAAATAACACGAAATATTTTATTTGAGTTACATGCACTTTTTTTTTCTATGAGCCTCTTGTGTAATTTATATGTGTTACTGGGAATAAATGAAAAGCAGGCATTGTGCAGAATACTCAAGTGACGCATAGAATATATTGAAATCTTGACGTCTATAGAATAACAAATGTTATTTAGTCAAAGTAAGAAAAGAGAGGCATGAAAAGGCTTTTACTGAAAGGTGAATAAGTCACACAAAATAAAGTGCAGGACTTTATTATTGAAGAAAAAAGACAGAATCAGAATATTATCTAACCTGTTGCGATAGAGAAGGAAATGATTTTATTTTAAATGGCACTTTATATATTTCTCCCAATAAAAGTAAAACTCCAAAATAAATAGATAAAAAAATAATTAAGTATACAAAAATAGGAATAAAAATATGAAATAAAGTTCAATAATTTTTTAACTAATTTTTTTTTCTTTCTAATGTAGCTGGCAAATAGACCATGAGGAGTCATATGCCATAAGGGCTGCAACGACGTTACTCACTTTGCACTACCCAGGGGGCGCGTGTAACTTGAAGATAAGCCACGGACGCGGAGTAATAATGCCCCCGCAACGCTCTACGATCCTATTAGGACCGGGACCTACTGTTTAAAGTGGATTCCCAACCACTACAAACACCCATGGCAACGCCGTGATTTGAACACGATACCTGTGGTACCGAGCGCCAGCCACTCGGCCATCAGGCCCTTTTTAACTAAAATAAACTAACTATATTTTCTTTGATGTTCCCATATAAAAGGAACCATGTATGTTTATTTCTAAAATTAATTAATCTTCAACGAATAGGTTAAGTTTTGTTGTAACAAAAAAAGTGGCATTAAGAATTGCATATCATTCGTTTATTCACAACTTCATGTTCTCATATTTGATCTTACACCTAAACTTGACGAATCCTTGAGCACGCATTCTGAACTGAGTGGTCTGATGGACAGTTCGCCAGCATTCAGGCCTTTGGTGCAACAGACTTCAGGTTTGAATCCTGGTTGGGGCATGGATGTTTGTTAATGGTTCGGAATCCACTTTAAACTGTAGGTACTACTCTAATTAGCCCAAAGTGTGCATAAAATGACCGTAGAGCGACAAAGCAAACCTTCCGTACTGAACAATATCAGCTAACAAAAGATGTATTTAGAGGTCAGAAATATCACTAACTATAAGTGAATTCTATGGTAATAAAGTGATGTGTGATATATATAAGTTTATTTAAAGTCTCTTTAGAAATTCCAAATTTTTAAAAACATATTTTGCCATACTCCAATTTATTGCCAACACATTGTGTGAATCACTTTATCGCTTATTAACATCATGAATAACAACTCACACAGTAATTCACAGTAAAATATTTTATAGTTCGAGATTATTTTATGGACTTCTGCTTTTTGTAGACTGAATTTAGGATCAATTCTACTATCGACAGCACTTTCACTTCTAAAGCAAATATTGCAAAAATACTCATTTCCATATATCCATGATCTTTATTGACATAGGCATAGAGTTTATGAATTTTTCGATAATACTTTCTGCATATTTGTACATTGCTAGTTTCCATTAAACCATACAATAGCAGAAATGGAAGCATCTTTATTAATTTCATTCTAGAAAATCTCATTAATGTTTTGTACAAGATCATCATTTATTTGCTTATTCTAATAGATTTCATCTGTTGTAGGAACCTTCCATTATTTTTTTTTTTTATTCTCCATGCCTTTTGAAATACCTTAAGCGACAAAAAAAAATCCCTTGACAAAAGAGATCCCCTTTATCTTTATATCCATAGATAGTTTAATATAATTTAACCAGAATAATATACTTCATAAGATATAAGTCTTAAAATTCTTTATACGTCTTATCCCAGAATTGTATATTTCATAAGTTAATCGAAACGTAACATCTCATTCCAACTGTCAGTTTTTTATCCTGCATCTAAATACATAACATGTTTTGATAATTTGATTAATGTTTTGGACGCTACCCTAGCTTTGTCAGTGGCCAGATTTGCCATAAATGATTTGCAGAATCAACAAAACTCTCCAACCTGCCTGGTACGTTATTTTGCAAATTTAATATTTTTGTCAAACTTTAGAATGGATGGCACTAAAAACTATTTTTGAAGATACAGTCTTTAAAGAGTTGATTTTAATACATATTTTATATAACTTTGTATTTGTTGTCATATCTAGATCGAAAATCATTGAGGTCGACCTTCAACGAGTATTTAATTCAGGAAGAAACTCTAGGCTTCCTTACAACGGGTTTTTTAATACCTTTTTGTCTTACTGAGACGACTCACAAAATAATTCACAAAAAAAAAAATATGCTTAAAACAAATAACAAAACATGCTCACAAAATATTCAACATTATAATGAGTAACATTCTTGAATTTGAGTTAAAAGATTTTTTTTTTTTTTTAAATATTCTGATATTATTTCGTTGCCAATAGCGAAATAAGTACTTGGAATGCATTGAATAACTCTATCATTGTTGCAGAACTGCATTGCATTAAGACTTTTCATGAAATGATTAATCTATTTACTTTTGTTTTCTAAACACCATACTAATTAAGTAATACACGCATAGTCCAATTATTCTTTTTTAATATTCATTTTAGTCTATTTCATACATTTTCTAACTTCTAGTAACAAGTTTTGGTTAGAAAAATACTGTGTTCAGCTGATTGTCACCCACTTTAGGCATTATTGGGCATTCTAATCATATAAAAAAGGTAATTCGTCGGACATGGAGAACACTTGGAAGGTGGTACAACTTACTAAAACTTACCTTTTTTTTGTATTAATCAGAAGTGACACCTTGACATAAAAAGAAAATATTGTTTATTTAAGACATTGTAAAGTGCTTCATTGAATCACTGTTTATAACACATGCTCAAATTGCTACCACCAACATTGATGCATGCTTGGTAGCATCGAAGCAGAGATTGGGGAACAATTCCAAAGATGCCAGACATTTCGCGCATCGTTGCGGCCGCAATGAATAATCCAGCAACCTGACTTGAGTCAAATAAATTCGCCTCTTAAATAAAAGTACAGTTTCAAACATAGAATAAGAATAAAATGGTGTAGGCATCGGTGTCGCCAGTCAGAGGACTTGGAAATTTTCACCAGACGAGTGTCAATTATCACACTGTGCCTAGCTGTTGCGAGAAATTTATTTGAAAATGTGTTCTTTCCTGACCGTGTCACTTCTGACCATACCTTCCTATACAAAAGTAAGGATAATTGATACTCGTCAATAAGGATAATTTGCTTAGGATAATTGAACCATTTTAATATCATTTATAAATGAATGCAAAGTAATCAAATATAATAGATGGGCTGAACAGTTCGTAGGCTGACACATAGATGGCGTTACTAGTATTAAATCCATATAATTTTTAGTTAGCCCTAACCTTCAAAAGACACGTGTATAAATTTGACAGCCGTCGCACTATTAGTATGAGAGTTATAGCATTTTTAGTGAAGCAACTTTTGTTAGTATAAAAAAATGGATAAAAAGGAATTTCGTGTGTTAATAAAGCATTGCTTTTTGGTGAAAAAAACAATATTGAAGCCAAGGCTAGGCTTGATAAATATCATTCGAACTTTGCACCAGGAAAATCAACCATAGAGAAGGAGTTTGCTAAATTTAAACGAGGCGAAATGAGCACCAAGGACGATGTACGCAGTCGACGCCCCAAAGAGGCTGTTACCGATGAAAACATCAAAAAAGTCCACAATATAATTTCTAATAACCGTAAAATGAAGTTGATTGAGATAGCTGAGACTCTAAAGATATCAAAGGAAAGTGTTGGACTATCTTGAATGAACATTTGGATATGCGAAAGCTCTGTTCAATGTGGGTGCCGCGCGAGCTCACAATCGACCAAAAACAACAACGAATTGATGATTCTAAGCAGTGTTTGGAGCTGTTCAATCGTAATAAACCCGAATTTTTACGTCGATATGTGACAATGGATGAAACATGGCTCCATCATTTCACACCGGAGTTCAATGCACGTGACGAACACTAAAAATGATATAACTCACATACTAATAGTGCAACAGCTGTCAAATTTCTACACTTGTCTTTTGAAGGTTAGGGCTAACTAAAATTTATATGGATTTAATACTAGTAGTGCCGTCTATGTGTCAGCCTATGAACTTATGAGCCTACTCGTTATTTATTGATATAAATTTTAATACTTTTTTACGATGGGAGAGTTAAAGATTTGCATTTCTCCTCTCACTAATAGTATACATTGCTTCTCAATCTATATGCAATGTCTACTGATATTTAGATCGATGTATTATATGCTTAGAAAAATTTTAATTATTTGTTAAAAAAATTACTGATTTCAATATGAATGTAAACATTTTTAAATAAATTTGTTTAATATTCCAACAATTTAAAGAAACACGAAAGTGAATTATATTGAGTAAATAAAGCAAATTAATTATTACGTTTATAGTATTAGAATATTAAAAAATCATAGCACCATTTGTTTTAAAATTAAGTATCAATGCGTTGCATAAATTATGAATGAAAGTTAAAAATAATATAATAGGTTAAATTGTTTATTATTAATTTTTTTTTAGTCTTTTGCTGATTTTTTATTACATAACATTAAAATACTTCCAATAACACAACTTTAGTATGTGAAAAAATTATAATTATAGTTCAAAATAAATACAGTATCCTCTTATGTTGCAAAAGCAAGAAAGTAAAGAAAATGCAGGGTAGAACTGGTGATTTTATAAACGTAGTTCTCGCTTTTTTTTCTGAAAAAAACATACGAAATACCCCAATTTTGATATATCGAAAGCTACAGTTTTTTCAATTTTCCTTATTTCCATTTTATCTACTAGCTTAAATCTAATGGAATGAAACATTTATTCATTAGATTTCTAAACAAATTTATGCTTAAGACTAAATGTTTCACCATTAAACTTAATTTAACTCTTATTTCTTTAAAATAAACAAATAAAATAGTTTATTATAAAATGAGTCATTTCAATTAATGCCACTATTTAATGGAAAACAAATTATGCAACGTAACTTATAAAAATGACGTTTGACTTACTTTAAATGCACACAACTTAACAATTAAAAGTTTAATGCTATTATAAAATTACGTCCTTTGTTAAACTAAATTTCTAATTTGGTAAGTTTAAGGACAAAAATGAAGAGTGGCATTAAAAGATTCATCATAATAAACAACGATTACTAATTTGAAGGGCTTTTCTTTAAAGTAGTCATAACACGAACTATCGCGGAAACTTTGTATGCAGAAAGCTCTGAAAACTCATCAGATTAACTTAAAAGCCAGTTAATTGTAAACCATAAATCATTTAATGGCATACCTTTTAAACATTTTTAAAGAACTGTTACTTGAAAAAGTCAATGCTTTTATTGAAATTTATGTCAATTAATATTAATAATTTTTAACGTCAAACCAATTATTTATTTTTATTTAATCTTTCTTTCAAGACTTACATAACTCATTCGTAGTGAGATTATCTATAAGACTTCTTTTCTTACGGACTCCATTTAAATAATTTTGACAAGTATGTGAAGTAACTTTATTGACAAGTAATTTAAGTGTAAAGTAGTTTATCTTTCATATTTGCAAATTATTACTTCTCACCACAATAAAGACGATTAAGTTAAATAACTAAAAGAGAAACATTCCTTTTTAAAAGCAAAATTTAAAAGGATATAAATTCGCATTACATTATAATATATATATACATGAAGTATATATTTATCTTTTATTAAATAATACTATATATGTTTGTGAACATTTAAAATAATAAGAACGGATTGAAAAATAGAGACAAATCAAACAAATTAAGAAAAGAATTATAATTAATTTCTAGAAACTAAATAGTAAAAAGATATGCAAACAGTTCTATATTTAAAAAGTAACTCTCATTGTTGTATGTTACTTCGTTTGTTCATTGCATTACCATTCATTCATTCTTGTTAGTGTTATTCGCTAATTTATTCATTCGTTTGTGGCATTCTTTAATTTATTCATTTATTTCAGTAATATTTGTTAATTTATTCATTCGTTTCAGGGATATTCGTTAATACGTTCATTCGTTTCAGTGATATTCGTTCATTCGTTTCTGTGATATTCGTTCATTCGTTTCTGTGATATTCGTTCATTCATTCATTCGTTTTAGTGACATTCGTTTTAATGATATTCGTTAACTTATTTATTCGTTTCAGTGACATTCGTTTCAATGATATTCGCTAATTCATTCATTCGTTTCAGTGATATTCGTTAATTCCTTCATTCGTTTCAATGATATTCGTTAAATTATTCATTCGTTTCAGTGATATTCGTTAAATTATTCATTCGTTTCAGTGACATTCGTTTCAATGATATTCGTTAAATTATTCATTGGTTTCAGTGACATTCGTTTCAATGATATTCGTTAATTCATTCATTCGTTAATTAAATGATTCCTTTCAATTAATGAATTAATTGTGATGAAGTGATATTCGTTAACTGATTCAATCCTTTTAGTGCCTTAATCAATGCTTATTAACTCAATAAAATATACATTGAACAATAAAATACACCACTTTAAGAATCCATTACTTAATAAATCTTTAACACAACAAATTTACGTCCTTTTAATATAAATTTAAAATCGTTTTTTAATATTTTTACCTTTTAGGATTATCGAAACTAATCTACTTCTATTAAATCTCTTTCTTCCATCACTATTTCTAACTATATAATTTGGAAAAAACTAACCACATATTCCTTCTACCTTTACATTTACCATCATATATATTTTTTTTCCACCGCGTCAAAAAATAGCGCAGGAAAAGCAACAAACTGGCTTGGAATGTCCCCAAGCATAATACACCACCCGCCACTTAAACTCATCTCAACTTCCAAGTTCAGTGAAGCAAGCTGACGTCTTCCCTCACTGAAGAACCACAGCTTTCCAAGAATGAATCGAATCGAGAATATATATATATATATAATCTAGGTCTAGCTCATCTTGGACGAGAGAGAAGCACTCCGTCACTGATACTCGTGGTTTGTGACGTCCCGTGCCAGGCGTATCGGAACGTAGTCTGATGCGGAAAAGGAAAGGCTATAGGGGTAACTGCACAGTGTAAGGAACTTCTGCGATTGCAGGATAAATATGCGTAACACGAAACTTGCAATCGGTTCTCAGAGGATGTTTGTAATGGGTTGGGAAGGATTCTGGTTGAGAAATATATGTTTAACCATTCTGAAATATATTTTCCATTAAACTCATGCATCCTTTTATCCATTAAAATTATGTATCTTCCATGCAATTTTTGTTTAAACATTATATAAATTAAAATGAAAGGTTGACACGAATGATGAAAATTAAAATGCTATCTTTTTTTTGTAATTTAAAAGAAATTTTTGTATTTTGCAATTTAAAACTTTGTATAGCTATACTTGATTATTCATTATGCCTTGATCATACATTGCCGAATGCCTTGATGATTCATTATGAATCAAATTATACCATCTATCTTTTGAACCTTTTTGAAATCATAAATAAAAAACTAATTTTTTTTTATTTAAATGTATTTTATTTACTTTGTAATCTAAAAATTAGTATAAATACACTTAATGATTCATTATGAATCAAATTATACCATCTGTATTCTGAACCTTTATTGAAATCATAATATTATTTTAAGATAATTGAAAATTATACATTTTATTATTAAATATAGTTATTCTCCTTCCTGTTATTTTTATTTACATATTTATTCGTGACTGTTTGTAATAATATGGCACCTAAGCAAGTAGTGGGTTGACCGACTGCAAAAATTTTTTATCTGACTGAGTTCAATTATTGCCCTTAATATACCTATCTGTTCAAAATTTGACTGGGCTAATGTATGAGCAGCGTGGGAAAGTGGAATGATGTTGTAGATTTTAGTTGAGGGAATTATTATTTCATGAAAGAAATGTAAGACACTTACATAGCGTGGAGAATTATCTGAAATAACTATGAAAAAAACATTGTAAGTTATCTTCAAAAATTATTTATATTTAATTTTCAAGCTTTATTTACGTGATAACTTTTAAAACATCGGAGATTTTTGTAATAGAAAGTTTTTCCTTGAAATAGAAAAATTTACAAATTTGCAATTGTAGAAACAAACAGTTTTCACATTCTAGATTTATTCGTTACAAGATTTGTGTTGGACGAATTAATACAAATTACATCATTAAATACAAATTGAAATAATACATAAGAATTAAATTAAATGATTAACTATTACAATAATTTTTATCAAAAAAATCATGGATTAATATTATCTTTTAAGAGATCTGCTAAAAGTTGTATAAATTGCCCATTTGCGAGCAAAGTCACTAGTCCAAACAATCTTAGACAACTTTTAAATAAAACAAAAAGAAAGGCTAAGTTATATTGCCATTTTTTTATTTTTGCATATCGATAGACCTTATGTTTAACTGAATTGCCTGATGATGCTTTGCAATGGTAAGACATTGTTTCCTGGAATTGACTTTAGGTATGTTTGTTCTGTATTTGTATGCCGTAAGAAAGGAAACCAAATTAATCTTACTAGACAGCTTGACTGCCAAATTTTCGCGTTTCTGACAGTGATTCTGAAGAATGCCATCAGCAGACATGAATATGTGCCCTCTTACTGCCTCCTTACTTCCTGGCCAAGATTAAGGCTTTACTTAGGCCAGAACTAGGAACAAACTTTTTTCTTAATCAGTAGAATATTTTTCTGATATTTTTCTTGCTGTTAAAGTAAAATTAAATATTCCAATAACAAAAATAAAATTCAAATTGTTTTTTTATAATTTGGTGTTAAAAGTTAACATTTTCTTATAGAATCTTACATGACAGTAGTAATTCAATATAAATTATAAACTGTATATATTATTTTATATAAAATATAAAATAAAGCTCTATAATTGTATAAACTGTGTATAAAATATAAACTTTATGTAATAAACATAAACTGCAACTGTATAAACTTAGAAAAATCATTACTGAATAAGACAAAATTGAACAGTAAAAATCTAAAAAAATATGTTAATGTTAATGATTATTTTTATTGTAATTATCAAATCATCAAATTGAATTTGTAAGAAATAACATATTTTTTATGCACATAGTATAAATAACAATCAGTCTACTAAATTCAAGGAAATTTTTTTGTAATTCCAATTTAGAAACTGTTCATAACATAATTTATACTTTACAAATACAACTAAGCATAAATAAAAAAAACATTTCTTAATTCCATTTTAGAAAATTATATCTGTTTCTAAAATGAAATTGCATAATATTGTTAATAAAACAAATTTAATAAATTATTTTATTAACAGTTAATAAAATTGTTTGTTAATAAAACATTTTTTTTTAATTGTTAATAAAATAATTTACACTTTAAAAATACAACTCAGCAAAAAAAAAAAAAAAAATACATAAGACATGAACATGAATATAAACTGAAATTCAAGACGTTTTATCACATTACTTACTAAAATGGTTTTATCATTTAATATTTAATACCACGCCACATTCTGTAACGACTAGGGTTTTAATTATCATTATAACAGTAATGAGATAAGGACGTGGATACAATTACTGTGACTACCCATTATTTAAGACATTACAAAGGAAATATATCGTAATTAAATTGAAGTTTATTTGCTTCATGTTGGTCTTGCATACCTAAGGCAACATTTATTTTTATTCGCTGGAATTCATTAAGCTAGGGTAGGTTCACTTGTAAAAAAATGTAGTAGCTGCATGTGTGAATGCTTTGCCCGTAAAATTAATATTTCAGCCAGGAAAGTGAATTCAAAAAACAAAAAGTATTCAGCTGCATATTTCATAAATAAATTTTGAAGGAAAAGTCAAAACTTTTGTGAAGGAATAAAACTTTTGCAGAGGATAAAAAAAAAATCAAGAGAGAAAGAACTGTAGTATTAGTGATTATGTCTTGTGAAAAAAAGTACCTTTGAAATATTTTGAATTGAATTTGAATATATACTTCACTAATGTTTTCATGTAATAAAAATGTTTTAATAATTAAAATAAATGTACCTTATATCTAATTAAATGCTAGTTAAGAAATAAACGATGTTTTGGGAATCCCATGATGAATATAACTGGTTTTTAGAAAATTTTAATATTAATCAAAAAAGAAAAATATTAGATTGCTGATAAGGTTTGCATTTTACAAAACTACAAAATATTTCATTCTACTAATTTCTTTATGATATGCAATGGTTAAATTAAAAAAAAAATCATAACCGATTAATAAAATTCGAAAATAAAAGTTTTTAAAAATGCGTGAATGTTAATGGTTGTTTTATTTAAATTATTAAATAGTCAAATTGAATTTGTAAGAAATACAAATATTTTATAAATACATAATTTAAATTAAACTGGCTGAAAATTAGATTAAACAATGGAATTAAACTTGTGTAAAAAGCAAAACTTTAATTTTCAGTAATATATCTATAAATAATATGACGTGTTTAGCAAATGGAAAAATTATTAATGGAAAATTAGTATTAAAATATTATTAATATTATTAATGGGTTATTAATGGAAGAATTATTTTAATGAAGTTAACTTTTTAATGCTGAAATCAATGAATATAAAGCAGACTTTATGAATGTCAAACATTAAAAAAGAAAGAAATTGCAAATTTAATACGATTTTCATATATATTAAATATTGGATATCTATAATATCAGACTGTATGAACTATTTAAAAAAAATTTAATATAAAAACTAAAACTATGAATGTTTTTGATCATACTGTCTCTTTTATTTCCGGTACATCTTATATTATTTTCGATAAAATTGATGTTTGTATCCATAATAAATCTAATTTGTCTTGATTTCATTGTTCCTTTTTTCAGTTAAAATAAAAATGTCATATTAGTATAATAGCATCAATTACCTAGAAAAGACTGAAGACAGCATAAAAATTTATGTTTATATATATATATATATATGATGTATAGGCCTTGTGTGTGTTCTTGTATGCAAAGGGTGATTACTACAACAGTTATTAACACACTACCCATAGTTTAATTTTTATAATTTTCTTTTAGTATTTCTTCTAACTCTTTTTCAATTTTTGATGGCTTTATTTGAATATTATACATAAATATTTCATTATTTTCTATTATAACTATACGAACATTTCATTGTTTCATTATTCCATTATTTGATTTTATAAACATGCGAATATTTTATTATACATATTTATTACGGTGAATGAGATTAATCTGTGATTATTCATTATCACAGAGAATTATACATAATCACCGGGAATTATGCATAATCACCATTATATGTTGCCGGTGATTGTGCAAAATCAGCGAATTAATCACATTTACCATAACATATTTATAAGTATTTATAAAAAGAGAAGAAAAGATTTTTAAGAGTAAAAAGCGATGCAAAAAAATTTAAAATATCCACTTAAAATAAATATTAAATGAAAATATAAAACAAAACTTGCAATAAAATTGTTCTTACCTTTCATTTAATTGTGTTTTGCTAAACTAAAAGAAAATTAACCATTCTAGGAAATAAAGAGATAAAGTCATCAATTTTTTTTCCATCTTCAATTATGATTCTCCAAAATGTATGAGTTTCTTTATGAAGGCTAAAAATAAGGTACCGCACAGTTAAAGAAAACTTCTGAATAAATGCAAGAAAAAGCTAATTCATTGCACCTATGAGACGCTAATATTTCCAGAAAAATTATGAAATATGGAAATGATGGAGAATCTTCTTCCTTCAAGATTATTTTTGGTCTATAATTTTTGTATTTTTTATATTTTATCACACTTCCTAAAAAAATGCATATATAATAAAAAAAGTACTTACTAGTACTTTTGAATAGAGAAAATTCATTTTCTTATAAAAGAAACATTTTTTGTTGTATTTAATCAACTGTAATCACCATATGCATTGCATTCAAAATTTATACTATTCAATAATCTTTTTCTTTGGATATTTAAGCATGTTTTTACATACATAAAAAATATATCCTTACATGATAAAATATTAAACGTCATGAAACTACAAAATGCAGGAAAAACACAATGTTTTTATTTACCTTAATATAAAATATCACAAAGTCTTAAATTTTCTTTAAAATATCACATTTAAAATTATAATAATGAAATCAGCAGTATCCCCAGAAAAAGTATGACTTCCTGAAAATGCTGCTATATACTATTTCTTAAACAAATAATCCACGCCTACTCCATATCAAAATATGGTAACAAAGCCAAAATTAAGATAGTTAAAATAGCTTTAATAATAAATACTATATGGGGAACTTAGCGATTTTACATGTAGTGGAGGCTACTCAATGTAATCCAAACAAAATACACAAATCAATCTAACAACAGAATTAAACAGATATCAACTAATTTGTGTTTTTAAAATGGGGTGCAATGTAGACCTACCTCCTAGTGGTGTACCCTGTACAATCTTCTATACAGCTATGTGGTTTACAGTTTTCGGTATGATCTCTCGCTGCTATCCTAGCCTTGTCTGGTTGGCCTGCATGTATTGCAATGGAATGCTGGTGACTTGTTTCAATAAAAAGAACTGATCTAATGGCAATCTACATTGGATTGGGATTTTTGACGAACCAAACTGTATCTGTGGGATTTTGCAGAATTAATGAACTGTGCTCATCTCCATCGTTGCTTGGCACTCCATGGCAAATCCTTCATGGTTGAGATACTGGCAAGCTAGAGAAATCTTAGGACAATGACTTCTGTCAACTTTGTTGGGCTCTTTTGTGTGCATTTTCTTTAGTTTGTATGTTTTCAATTTTTGTATTGCCTTGCCATTGAAAATAAAAAAAAATATTTTTTAAATTTATATTTAGCTGTGTAAATTCTAAAATGCCTTTGAAAAAATGGCTACAGGTTCAAAACATGAAAATTTTAAATAAAAACAAAAGGATATCTACAAATATTTTTAATTAAAAAAATTAAATTTTTTCATGGAAAAGGTAATTTTTATGAATCTGCAATAATGTATCTTATATACATTATTGTTCTTATCAAAATATTTTTATCACAATTAATGTTTTTTGAAGGAGAACATTCATTTTCAGTAATTTGATATTCATATTTCCTTTTTTTTTTTTCAACTTCCAGTTACATAGAACAATTCTTTTTGTCTTTCTTTTTGCTTCTTTTATGTAGTTGCAATCGTTATTTGTTTGTAATTTAATATTTACTTAACAATCATTCCACAGCTTACATTTAAAAATTATTTTCGTTAAAATGCATTTCCTCTGCTTTCTTGTTGTTGTACGTTTCGCAAAAGCCTTATTAACTGTAATTCTAAATATTTTCTTTCGTAAAAAATTTGTAGTCAATTTCTTTTTCAACTTTATTTAAGTTATTTATTTTAATGTATTTTTTAATATCATAACAACTTAACTCCTAGTTCGTAGAATCTTTTTTTTTTCTCGTAAATAGATAACTGATATTTAGGAATTGAATGAAATGTTTTTTTTCTTTCTAATGCAGCTGGCAAACACAGACATGGACGTCTTGGATGCCTTAAGGTAAGTGCTGCATAGACGTACTCACTTTGCATTACCCAGGCGGCTCGTGTAACTTGAAGATAAGCTACGGACGCGGAGTAACAATGCCCCCGCAAAGCTCTACGATCCTATTAGACCGGGACCTACTTTTTAAAGTGGATTCCGAACCACTACAAACAACCATGGCACAGCCGGGACTCGAACCCGAAACCTGTGGTACTGAGCGAACCAATACAAACAACCATGACACCGCCGGGACTCGAACCCGAAACCTGTGGTACTGAGCGCCAGAGCGATAGACAGTCGGCCATTCAGGCCCGAATTGAATGAAATAAAGACAAAAAAAAAGTTTTAAATAAAATTAGAATGTTAGAATTTAAAATATGAACAAAATTATCAGTATTTTAATTATTCAGATCCAAAACTAGCGATTAGGATGAGTATCTATATGTATCTCAGTAAGTATTGTTTATCTATTATCTTTTTGTAGGAAAAAAATATTGATTTTAGTTTGTCGCTCTACGGTCATCTTGTGCACAGTTTAGGCTAAACAGACCGGGACCTACAGTTTAAAGTGAAATCCGAACCACTACAAATATCCATGCCATCGCCGGAACTCGAACCCGAAACCTGTTGTACCGAACGCTTAGCACTCGGCCATTCAGGCCCCAGGAAACAAAGAGGGGAAGCCAACTTTGTAGGAGAACTTGTGAAAACTACAAAAAGATTGTAAGTGAGTTGAGGGTGGAAAATTTCCAATAAAACAAGCATAACCACAAACTCTATAACATGTCAAATAATTTGCATGGACTTTAACAATCACTAATTGTGGCAAATTTCTGGTGAAAAATGCTGCTGCAATGGTGTACTGTTGTGTGGTCCATGGGGTTTCTCGTCATGTACTGTACCGCTCAGTAAAAAATAAATATTTCCATGGCTCAATGTCTTATCCCTTCCATAAACACATCATCAACACTTGTTCTGAGCAACAAGATGATATTTTAACCCGAGAATCATAATAATATAGACGTTTTAAAAAGTGATGTGAGCGTGTATTTTTTGCATTAGAACTGACCATTAAGTAAATATGTTTGTTTAGGATCGTTTAACAAACGAACTGACACTATTTGGCAGTATTGGAAATTATCATTGAAATTATCTTTATTTCGCTCGTTGTTGCCTTTATTTTATGTCGCCAAAAGAGTATTTTTAAACGTATTATATTTCTAATTTTTTAACGCTTCTTCGGTTTTTCCGTGAAATTCATGTCGGAAACCTATAATAATTTAAACATAAGGTATACATTTTGATGTATGTTTCTGAGAAGTGTTGTTTATAAGACTTAAATAGTGATACCATTTTTAATGATTTGTTTCTATCTGACTGCAAACACATCGCCGGGTTCTTTGGAAAACTCGGCTTCAAAATGTGTGGTTGCAACATCTGTTGTATTGGATTTGGCGCAATAATCTGTCGCCGCGGACAAATCCATATAACTCTTCTATTAATATGCATTTTCGCATGTTACCTAAACTGAATCTATAGTTGTACTGGATCTACGCTGTCTATATGTCTTTTGCTGTGACTATATCTCGTTATGAGCAATATTTTGTCACGCTGCAATTTAACGTTTAAACATTAATTAGATTTACACTACGAAGAATATTTCTATGTAACACGTGGGCTGAAAGGTTCGTAGGCTGACACATAGATGACGCAACTAGTATTAAATCCATATGATTTTTAGTTAGCCCTAATCTTCAAAAGACACGTGTAAAAATTTGACAGCTGTTGCACTATTAGTATGGGAGTTATAGCAGTTTTAGTGTTCATCACGAGCAGTCCACTTGGCTGACTGTCGATTGGAAACACTGCTTATAATCATAAATTCAATGTTGTTTTTGGTCGATTGTGAGCTCGCGCGGCACCCACTTTGAACAGAGCTATCGCATATCCAAATATTCATTCACGATATGTCCAACACGTTCCTTTGATATCTTTAGGGTCTCAGCTATCTAAATCAACTTCACTTTACGGTTATCAGAAATTATTTTGTGGACTTTTTTGATGTTTTCGTCGGTAACAGCCTCTTTGGGGCGTCCACTGCGTGCATCGTCCTCGGTGCTCATTTCGCCTCGTTTAAATTTAGCGAATCACTTCTTTACGATTGATTTTAATGGCTCAATGTCCGAATAATGTTTATCAAGCGAAGCCTTAGCTTCAATAGTATTTTTTTTCGCCAAAAAAGCAATGCTTTATTAACACATGAAATTCCTTTTTATCCATTTTTTCAAACTAACAAAAGTCGCTTCACTAAAAATGCTACAACTCACATACTAATAGTGCAACAGCTGTCAAGTTTATACACGTGTCTTTTGAAGGTTAGGGATAACTAAAAATCATATGGATTTAATACTAGTAGCTCCATCTATGTGTCAGCCTACGAATTTTTTAGCCCACCTGTTAAGATGGCGAAGTATTTTTTCTGCTAACGTACGGTACAGTATTCCATTAATTAGAAATGCGATATATTTGCACTAAAATCATATTAATGTCGTAATTATCACTTCAAAAAATAATCATAAACAGGCCGTAATCATATTTAGCTCCTGTCTGTCTTTTCCCATTTTAGAACTCGACTAGATAGAAGTATGCTTTTTCCTCTTCAATCGCCGTACTGCAAGTAAATATTAATTTACGATAACAAAAACTTCGAAAATACTAGTAATAAATAACATTCTTTATAATATGCATAATGTAAAGTCTCGGCCTATACTAGACTTATAATGGCTTTAAAAAGAGGATCATTTTCGGGTTCGTAGGAACACTTTAAATTTTATTTGCAAATATTGTATATATATACATATATATATATATATATATACATATATACATATACATATATATACATATATATATATATATATATATATATATATACATATATATATATATATATATATATATATATATATATATATATATATATATATATATATATATATATATATATATATATATATATATATATATATATATATATATATATATATATATATATATATATACTATATATATATATATATATACATAACTCTATTTACAAAAAAAGGAAAATTAAGAATATAAATTCGATACATAAGTGCAGTTCGCTCTATGTGCGGAATCTACAACGAATCTAAACACCTTATCTGCGGCAGCCCTTGTTTATCATAAGGTGAGATTCACGAAACCCCAAAGAGCTCACTTTGAAAACAGACGGAAAACTCCACCCTATTTCAGTCACTTCAGAGAAGAAAAAAAAAGAAAAACAACATTATGTTCGATCTTCGCAGAACTTCCAAAATAAACTCTTTTTTAGACAATTCGTATAGGGGGTAGGGGTCAGTTTCCTTCACTTCTCATTAGAGTAGACATTTCTCAACACGTGGTCTATTTTTTTGTTCCAATCCCGATGGGGCGACTCCTAGTATAGCATATTCAATCTGAAAATGTTTCGACCTGAGAAGGCAGCATAGACATTCGTAATTTTTCATTATATATGATACCGAATATCTGCTATCAGATTTGAGTGACAGGTTGCTGTCATTAGTACAAAACTCTAATTGCATGTAGTATAACTCCCCACAATAAAACTCGTTTTCTATCAAATTTGAGTGATGGGTTTATCATATATTTGTCAAATAGCATCCTCTCCTGGGAATAAAATGCAAAAATTTTTCTCTGAGAAAAAAATTGCTACAATAATAATTGAAATATGTTGTCTCGCTAAGGAGGAACAGAACATTAAACTATGTTAATAATGAAAAGGCAGTGCACTTTTCTCTTTATTATTGTAAATAAAAAATATTATTCTTAATTTTTACTGGAAATAAAATCTTTCTTTCAGGGTTTTTTTTTTTTTTTTTTTTTTTTTTTTTTTTTTTTTTTTTTTTTTTTTTAATACAGAATGTAACATCAAAATATCCAACAGGTATGAATACCGAAATTAAATAAATAAAAAATAAGCAAAGTTAAATTTAGCTTACTCTAGTGCAAACACGTTATACATTTATATTTTTAGACTACGATTTTTAGACTGCTATGTATCAAATCTATAATCATGAAGCACATCGCCTAAGCTGAGTACATCAAAGAAAAAAAGAAAACTGAAGTTTTGGAATTCTGATCACTGAAAGGCTTGCTACGGAAATTTGTTAAATCTTTTCGACATCAACGTCAAATATGGAAGAAGGCGTTGCAGAAATATCTCAATTCGAGACAGAAGTTGAAGTTAACGATAAACCTGAAAGAAATCACAAAAGTGAGGAACAAATTAGAGGTGACATTCACAAAGAAACCGAAAAGCTCTAAGAATATAATTTCGGAGATAATCATAGTGATGAATAAAATAAATCAAAAGACAGCGCATTAAACAAAGAGATAAAGAAGGAGCAAATTAAGAAACTAACAATAATATTTTGTTTTTTGACATCTCTTAATTAAAAGAAGCAGTGAAGCGTTCCAAACGAAAGATGAAACATTTGCATCAGTTAAGAGACAAGGGAATAAGAGTAGGGCGCTAATCGACAGTTGACAGTTCTATATCTGCGAGAAAATTCTGATAACCTGTATTCCATATTCAACTAAAAACCATCGCTTGTATAATTTTTCTTGTGGTTTCTTTGGTACAAATGCAAGTTTGACTAATGCATGCAAATTTTTAACTGGTTTTCGAGCTTGGTGGAAAGTTAATACGAAAATTTATAACTATGAATCCTCAGAACAAAATGAAGCTTGTTTTGAAAAATTGAAAATAAGAACAAGTCTAATTGCTAATATAACAATTAATGAAGTTAACCAGACGGAAAGAGGAAATGGAAAGGACTTTTCAAAAGGCTCTTAGACTTTACTATATTTTTGACCGAACAAAATCTTCCATTCCGAGGCCACAGTAAGCATATGTTGACAGAGAACAAAGGTTAATTTTCTACAACTGATTGAAATTTTATCAAAATATAATACTATATTAAGAGACCACTTATTCAAATTGGAACAGTTGACTCAGTCCCATTTGGGAAAGATATTAACAAGTTGTTTGTCTCCCGCCACACAAAATGTGTTTATCTTAGTTCTGGATTAAATGTTAAGGAAATTATTTTGTCTAACATTAGAAGTCCAAAGTATTTTAAACTCAAACGACATCTCACACTTTGATCATATAAGTGAAATCATTATTTATGTCCACATAGAAAGTTGAAGAATAGCAAGTTGAAGAAAAGAAAGTTAAAAAGAAAAGACAGTTGAAGAAAGAAAATTGAAAACAAAGGAGACAATTCTAGGTTTCTTTAAAAAGCATTTTTTTTTTCAGAAGACTAGAAAGAAAGCCATTGATATAACGCTAAATATCTAAAAGTTTAAAGAACCAGTAATCTAGATATATCTATGTACCAAGGACAAGGAGAAGGCAGTGCTTCTACAATGGTTGGAATGCATTCAGGAGTTCAAGTAAGGATTTTACAACTTAATTCTAAAGTCTTGTTTGTACTCCGCACAAACTATTATCTCAATCTTTGTAGAGTACATTATTTTGCAATAGTTTCATTATGTGCGACTAGATTTCCCACTGGACTTCTGATAGAAACTTTCTATTAAAATGTTTTGTACGTGTTACATGGGTTTTTTTTCTCAGGTTCTACGCACAGATGGACAATCATTCTGATAAATATTGAAGTTACAGTTAAGTGACTTTCAGATGTAAGGTGGAATGCTCACTACAAAACTGTTAAGCTCTAAAGTGCTTAAAGAACATTGTCGATGCCAATGAGGAACTGTGTGATACTTCGTAAGCGATAGAAATCAGAAAAACATCTCAAACTCTATTGCTTGCAATGGGATTTCTTATGTTTCTGCTTTTTGTGTTTATGTAATAATGTCTTAAAAGAAGTCAACTAAATTGAAAAGTATTTGCTGATTCTTAGAATAAGAAGTCTTCGAGAAGTCTGTTATCAAAATGAGGAATAAAAATGCCTTTTTAAAGAACAAAAGAAATAACCTTGTTAAAAACATTCTGCAATCTTAAACATACTCATGTGAAGGGATAAACATTCTTCTATTAAAAAGAAGAATTGTCAGGAGACAGAAAATTATGCCCACAAAGAAGACTGCAGAAAAGACGCTGACTTTGAGTAAGCGAACTAAAACGGGCAATGATAAAGTGCATTGACAGATTTCAACAAGAAATCGATACACATTGCGAAGATATGTATTGTGGACAGATTTAGAGTCCAATAATCTAATTGAAACCTCGGAAACTGAACTTTACAAGTTTGTTGAAAGTTTGGTTGAAAATTACAATCAATTTTCTGCCGATCCATACAAAAATTTCACGCCTATGGAAATTTCTAAAAGCAGCCAAAGTTCCAAAACAAGAGTCTCTTGATTGGGCTTTGTTAAGGTTTTAAGAGTTTGTTAAGGGTTTGGGGTTGAATAAGAATGTTTCAGCTCAATCAATCTCATTTTAACATGTGGATTTTTCTTAACTGTATGCCTTTCTGCTATCGTGTGTAATAACTTTATTGAAAATCCAACTAATTAAGATAATTAATTAATATCTTAGATCCACTATGAATCACGCACGACTTTCTAGCTTAGCCGTTTTGTCAATTGAAACTATTGTAGCTGAAATGATGATTTGATGCAGCAATTTAAAAGTTTTCAGAACAAAAAGTTAAAACGAAGAGATTCTTAGTATCATATTCATAGTTTATTAGATTTCAATCTACAGAAATAAATTTTAAAAATTGAGTTCTCAATAAATTGTATTATAATATGAGTAATGTTTTTCTTTAAGTGATATCACTGTGAAAAAAACGATTCCTTACATTTTATTAATAAATATTCATGTTATTCTACTCCTTTTATTAAGTCAGAGTTTATAAAAACTTTTTTATTCGTAAATTTTTTTTTCAAAATAATTAATATTGTGCCTTTTTACTTATTAAATAAAAAAATTACTTTCTCAATAAATTTATTTATAATTTTTGTAAATTTTTTTTTTATTTAACTTTTTCATTTTTTTTTTTTGTTTTGTTTTGAGAACATACAGCTTTATTTACACGCGCACAAACACTACATACAAATACAATTAAAGATAGACAATATTTATGACAATTAAAGACATCTAATTTAAGATTCGTCGACGATTTCACTTCTAAGCCGAAAATAAAGATATTTCCTCCCTGGATGAGAGATTGTAAACTAATCGCCTCTGAGGCAGCGCCGTTTGCTCATTGCTTCCTCTCAGGCGAGAGTATCGATGCCTACTGACTAAATGGGTGTGATACGTTTAAACACCGCACAGTCTACCATCGGATCTTTCTATTTCACTGCATGAATACCCTGTTTAATTCAGTCTACAATGATAAAAAAATTATAATATGTAAATATATAAAATGCCAAGCATAAAATTCAAACCAAATACAACACATTATTAAATTGACTGACGATATTTTTATTCTTTACTAAACGATTTCGCAGATAGACACTCTCCCCTAGTTATTCAATACTTTAGGAACTATACGGTTACTTTTATTAAGTGATTCATGTTTTGTTTTGTTTCGTGCCATTGTTAGAATTTATAAAACATGGATTATAATATATTCAAATATATCTGCACTATAAGCAGAAGAAACATTCGTGCAATTTACAACATTACTTGCATTTCAGAAACTATAGATAAGTTCTCGATCAATAATACATTATTAATACATGTTTAGTGGGTAAACAACGTTTCTAATCATTCTGAACAAGTTTCTCATCAGAATAAGAAACGTTAAACAAGTTTCTCATCAGAATGATAAACACATTCTGATGAGAAACTCTTTAGTGGACCTCTCTGGTTTTTCAAGTATTTTTTATTATAAAACAAGTGTGGTGTAGAAAGCTGTAAAGAGACTAGTTATAGAAATGTTATAAGTTCTACTCAATTTCAGTTAAACGATATAGTAATCACCTCTATTGACAAATCCTAAACTAAAAGTAACTCTAGTCTTCTCCGTATCCCTGATGGCCTATTGGCTAGCGCTCTTGCCTTTCGTGCTTCAGGTTCCAATCTTGGCGGGGGCATGGATGTTTGTGAGTGGTTCGAAATCCACGTTAAACAGCAGATACTGTTCTAATTAGACCAAACTGTGTACCAAATGACAGTAGAGTGAGAACCCATCTTAGTATACCCACCCTTATCATGCTTTAAGACCAATGTTCTTAGGTTGACTGTATTTTATCATTGCTTTGACTTAAAAAAATATAATTTTTTACAAAAAAAAATGTAATCGAATGGTTAGAAAGATTGAGATATATTTTTGGAGTAAAGATTTACTAAGATGCAACACCACCGATCGGCAAGAAAGAGCACGTACACTGTAGTTGAATTTCACTCTCCCAAAACAGAAAAAAATATTTTATCAAAATCCGTGTTACTTTATATTTCAACGAAAGTTGTAAAACAATAGTTGCAATGATTGGTTCGTTTAGATTTCTATCGATATAGTTCATCAATTGACGGTGATGTGTAGTCTGTCTACAGGAGTTTAAATTTTCAATAACTTTATAATGTCTGTGATAGTGGAATTTCTGTTTCTTTTATTCTGCAGAAATGTAGTTAAATGTAGGTCTATGAAATATAGGTAAATAACTAAACATGCAGCTAATAACTGCATTAGATAAGAATGGGAATCTCAGAAAAACAAGGTGATACTTCAGATCTTAGAGTCTCAATATATTAATGCTAATAGAGTAAGAATGAAAATAGTACCACATGTTTACAATAAGTTGTAGTATTGTCAGTTGTTTGTGCAGCAGGATCTGAATGTGTTTGGGTTGAGACTTGAGACACAGGTTTGAGAACACATATTTACACGCGCACAAACACGACATACACATACAATTAAAGACATACAATATTTAACACATTTAAAGACATCTTATTAAAGATTCGTGGAAGGATTCTCCTTCAGAGCAAAAATAAAGATATTTCCTCCGAATAAGAGATTGTAAAGTAAACGTCTCTGAAGCAGCCCCGATTCTGCATTACTTTCTCTCGGGCGAGAGTCTCAATGCCTACTGATCATTTCTCTTGAACGCCACAAGAGGCGCTCTTGCAGTGAGTAGGAGAGAGCACGGTAACAAAAAAATTATAATAAGAAAATAACTTAAGTAATTAGCATCCTGTTTTTACAATAACTCTTCCAGTCTCGTCATGAGTTATATATATATATTTTGCTGCATGAAAGATTTTCTATTTACAACAACTTTCTTAGATTCTTATTATAAGCATAACATCAGAGCGTATTGAGAAACTTATCAGGAATATTGTATTAAAAAAAATTATTTCAATACATTTATTCAATTCATACTATTAGCTCACATTCTCCCTATATATATCGTGTTCAAATTTTCAATCGTTAATAAAATACTTTTTATTCATCCACTCAAGTACAAATAAATTTTTTTAAACTTTGAGTGGATGACACTTGATGTTAATACAGTTTTATTTTCAAATATTAATTCATTAATTAAATTTAATTAATTAATTTTAGTTTTATATGGGCGAAAATATTTCTCTTATATAAGACATTTAGCAGGATCTAAATTACAAGAGATGGATAGAATGAGAAATTATAGACCACCATCAGCTTCATAAATTAGAAATGAAAAAAATAGAAAGCGAATAAATAGTAACAAACAAAAATAATTTTCCAACACCATATATACAAAGTAAAATGGAAAATTGCAAGGAAATTCGCTTTCTATTTTGCCACTTAATATTGAGATTCTGTCATACGTATATACATATTTACATTAATTGTAATTATTTAACAAAAAGTAACTAAAATAAAATTTTTCTTTGTTGACCTAAATAGAAATTGACTTTAATTTTTTTTTTTATATTACTTGTTTTTACATTAAAATAGTTTATAAATCTAAAGGCAATAATAAATCTCAAATTAAGTATAGCTTCAATGAATGCATTAACAATTTTACAAATGAAACTAATTTATTCCAAGTTCGTTTTGGATTAAACGATATTCTTTACAATGGATAAGACAATGAATTTTACTTTTTTTATCTCTGTTTCTCAAACATTGTTAACCTTTATCAGAAATTCCTTGCTTTTAGCCACAGTTTTACTCACAAAAAGGAAGGATTTTTCTTTTCTTTTTTAAGAAAACCCAACTCGACTGAGATTTTAAAAGAAAAATACTGTCTAAGTAAGAATGAAGGGAGGGAAATTCGTAAAGATTCCAAGAAACAAATATATCTTCACGGTCGAATTCACCCGGTGGTAGGAGGAAAAAAGATCCGAAAAGATAAAAATATCTCTTTTGGTCTACTTTTTTTTTGCCGGCTACTCCACTACACCATCTATTATTGATCAAACACCGCACATAAAAAAAATTACAAACGACTTTTTAAGTTACTTTTCGCCTAAATCTTGTATTTCTTCTCGTAAAGTTTATTTCATGGGACAAGAATAATTCAAAACAGAAAGAGATGTACTAGGTAGAATTATTTTAGTTTTCTTCTTTAACAAAGAGATAAAAGACACCGTAGCAAAATCGTTTGATTGCATTTTATTTAAAGAATTCCTTCTTTTAAGAGTTACGAGTTGACTTTGAAATTTCTATTGTTCTTATTGAAAATTCATTAACAATTTCCCCTGTCACTATTTCAATTTAAAGATAAATCAAATAAGAAAATTTTTCATACAGCTGTATATATATATATATATATATATATATATATATATATATATATTTAGTAGTACATGTTATTAAAAATATTATAAATAGTAGAAGAAAATATTAACTTCTTTTTAATCAACTATGTTTATATAAGGGGCCCGATGGCCGAGTGACTAGCGCTCTGGCGCTCGGTGCCACAGGGTTCGAGTTTCGGCGGTTCCATATATGTTTGTAGGGGTCCGGAATCCACTTTAAACCATAGGTCACGGTCTAACATGACAGTAAAGAGCTGGGCGTATCGCCTGTCTCGAAATCTGCCAGAAGGCAGGCGGCCTGATGGTCAATTGGCTAGCTCTCTGGCATCCCCGCCACCAGACTTCAGGTTCGAATCCTGGCGCTGACATTTGTGAGGGATTCGGAATCCACGTTAAACTGTAGGTCCCTGTGTGCTTAACCCTCGTTTTCATAAGATGATCGTAGAGCGGCAAACCAAACCAAACCAGAAGGCTGATGGTCTTGGCTCAACATGAGGCTGTTATGCCACTCATGATGATGATGATATTTATATAAAAAGATTATCTCGAACTTGGAGGTTTTTTAATATTTATATTTTACAAGAATTATTTAATCGCTATCAAAGTCTAATTTCATTAGCATAGTTAAAAAATTCCCCTGCAATTTGGAACAAGCATACCTGGGGATTTTATTTGAGGGTTCGTACCCTTCAACGCCCCTTCCTCAAGGTAAACGAATTCCTCCTTCTAATTTATGGTGCATAGATCCCTAATGTAGATACCACTTTTACATTCATTCTCATTGGATGGGCTCAGCCTAGAGGCCAAGTGGCTAGCACTCTAGCCTTTCATATCACAGCCTTCAGTTTCGAATCCTGACGGTGGCATGAATGTTTGTTAGTGGTTCGGAATCCACTTTAAACAGTAAGTCTCGGTCTGTTTAGCCCTCGTGTGCATGAGATAATTTTGAGGGATTACGAACAAAACTGGTTAACTTAATTCAATGGACAGCCTACTAGATTCGTAGTTAAAAGGATTATAATTCAAAGATTTATTTAACATTCAAAAGTGATTTTTATTTAATTTTTTTAACCTTAAAATGCTCATTTCTTTTAGTACAAGCTCATTTGTACTCAATTTATCCGCTCAATGAATTACTTTGAAAAGGCTCATTATTAATTCACAGTGTATACAATAATTTCTCTGTGAAAAGCAGAATCGAAAGTAAAATACAGAAATGCAATAAAAACTATATAGTTTGATATACATTCTGCTGTCCCTCTCTTTCACCCATATATATATATATATATATATATATATTAAGTACAAAAAGCGGTCTATTATCTCATTATTATCCATTATTACATGTAACATATATATATATATATATATTTATTAATAATCTTACTACCCGAAATATATATCTCCATTTTAGTGCGAAAGGGCCAGTTTTTACAACTTCTCTTCCATTTTAAAATTGATAGTTGTGTAATTCTTAAAAAAAAAAATTAAATGTATGATTAAGAAACAAGAATTTTAAATATCGAATATAAATTTGTACATGTCAATGCAAAATTATGAGGGCTGCAATGTAGACCTACCTCCTAGTGGTGCATCCTGGGCAACGTTCTATACTGCTGAATGGTCTGCAGGTTTTGACATGAGGTCTCTGCTATCCTAACCGTCATTCGATGGAATGCTGATGGCTTGTCCCAATAAAAAAGAACTGATCTGAAGAACATCTACATCGCATTGGGATTTTTGACGAACCAAACTGCACTCTTTGTTATTTGGCAGAACTAATGAGTCAAGCTCATTTCCATTGTTGCTTGGCACTCCATGGAGAATCGGAAATGGCAAGATGCTGGCAAGCTGGAGAATTATTAAGGCAATGACTTCGGTCAACTTTGTTGAACTCTTTTGTGTGCATTTTATTTTGTATTTTGTATTTTTCCCAATTTTGTATTGCCTTGCCATTGGAAATGATATATATATATTACTAATCCTACTACCCGAAAGATTCATCTTCATTTGTAGTGCGGAAGGAAGAGTTTCTACAATTTATCTTCATTTTAAAATTGAAAGTTGTATAATTCTCCTCCAGAAATAAGAAAAGTATTCAATAACTTATTAAAAGCAGAAATTTTAAATATTGAATATAAATTTATACATTTCAGTGTAAAATTGTTATCACAGAAACAGCAGAGAAAGAATTAATACATGATGATTTTTTTTAGATTTAATCTAAACAGAAGCCGCTTTCTTCACAGGAATATAAAGACAAGACACTTCAATAATTAGAATGTTTTTGCTTAATGACTGCAGCATGTTTTCACTTTTCAACTATCAGGCGTATGATGCAACTGCGCATGCTCTTATCATAACTCTCTGATTTAGCGGGAAACTTAAAAAAATGTGTTTACATAACGTTCACTTTAATTTACGATAATAATTCAATCTCGCAAAACAGTAACATTTTCTATTCATACTATAATAAATTTCGAGTAATTTAAATAGTAAGTCTCTCTCAAGTTAATCTAAAGATACGGGCAATGATTGATATTTTTTTTTAATATTATCAATAAAATTGATGGCGACTAAAATTTTATGAAATGTCTTTATTCTATACTTGAATGCAATTACTTTGAAACCATGAAATCCGAAGAATATTAAATTCTCAATCTAAAAGGAATGTATATTTAAAAAAAAAATTTATGTCTGAGATGTAGAAAATCCAAGATTTTATAATTGATGTCTTTTTCAATATAAAAATATTCACCCAAATTATGAAATACTGAAATTATTATTTAAACATATATGGTATTAAAGTACAACATACTTCTATTAAGCATGTCAATTGTTCATACACATAAAAAAAATCATGAGGTAAATAACAAGAATTTTCTTGACAAATTATTGTTTTATTAGCTTATTTATTTGAAATCAATAAATTTATTATTTTCTAAACTACCAATGAATTTATTTTATATGTTCTTCAGTCACTACTAGTACAAATGTTTTATACATTAAGATATTTTCGATAAAAATGTCAGAAAAATATTTTTAAAAAGTTTTTTCAAATATCTTGCAAAAAAAAGGTACACCAAGCTAAAGTGAATCAAAGCTACGAATCCCTGCATTTGATTCTACGACGCTGCAATGGACATCTCAACTCCTCCTTTATCAGAAATATGTAAATCCTTATGCCAACTCCAAATCCTACTCATGGTAGTTTACAGACAAACCAGCCAAGACCATAAACGGAATTTCAAATGAAATGCAAAAATTATGCCAATCTTATTAGATTGATCTAACTTCGAATTTTAACATCAAACTTCACATATTAATAATGATTATATATATGGCTGTATGTGAATATGTTGGAATAGATTTTTTGCTTAACATGAAAATTGTGATTATATATTGAGGGGTAACTTTCTCATGCACACTTCTCCGTTTATTTTCATATAATTTACTATAATTGCTCTTCCGAAATTTTTACGAATAATTTTGGTTAGAAAATTAGCATTTAATATTAAATTTAATTCGTTTTGTTATCTTTATCAAAAAAGTGCGGTTTAAAAAAAATGTTTGACGAAAGTTTTACTGTAGAAAGCAAAATAAAGTTTTAGTACAACATGACTTTTTGGAAGAAAAAAAAATTGATTAAATCATTTTTGTGGATTAAAAAATATAAAAATAATTTATTTTAAATATAATTTTGAAAAACATTAAATAAATATTTAAAAAATAGAATAACTATTCGCAAAAAAACCAAAAAGGATCTAAATTGATATAATTGTGTAACAAACTGCAATCTTAACATCGCAATGTTTTAACTCTGAAAGTAACAAAGTATCAACTATATTGCTTTAACAAGGGATCATGTGATAGCAGAAGATACTTTCAGGATCCTGTCGTCTGCCTTCAACTAACAGAAGACAACTAATCGTGAGTCTTCTGTTAATATGGTGAGATTTTTAAAGTATTGAAAATATTAAATATTCGTATTAGATTTGTGTCATTTGTTTTAATATTCAATAAAATCTTTATGCACCTTTTAGCTATATTTCCAGATAGTTTTATCTTTTCTTTGGTTTTAATCATATCTTTCCGTAAAAATTGCATGAAGTATATAATTATAAAACAGAAAACAAATTTATTTAATTTTTGCTACAAAAATTTCAAAAAAATTTGCGACAAAATGTATTTAGTCTTCTTTTTTTGTTAAAATTAAATTATAAAATGAATTTTTAATAAAAATTATTTATTTTTCAAAAAATATTTTTTTATCGAAAATATTATCATACTGTTTGTTCTATTAGCTATTGAATGGTATGAAAACATAAAAACCGACTTAAAAGTGTGAAGATTAGATCTCTTCTTAGGAATATCAATTAATTTTGCAGAAAAAAAATAATTAGTATTGAATATTTTTCAACTAATTATTCTTTTGATATCATTTATGTCTGCATGGCTAATTATTTTCCCAATTTTTCCTGCCATAGCTTGTCGCACTTTACAATAATTCTACAATAGTTTTAATTCACAAAAAATTTTACTCTTATAGATTGCTACTCCAAGAAATGTATAATAAATTACTATTAAGTATGTAATTATATTTTCTTTTTAATTAATTATCGTAAAATTATCTGAAATTATAAGAGTGCAAATATCTTTGTATTTTCAGACACAGGACTCCACAATTATTGTAGAATGAAGTGAAAATGACGTATATTCATGACAACTTACTTCTCAGCTTTTCGGGGAATACCATGGTACTGATATTCCCCAAAATCGCACGCTATTAGAATAGATAATTCATTGGAGTAACAGACAGAGTGCACTTATTCTCAGTTTAGAGGAATTTAGTGTGATGGAAGAATTAAGAGGGGAAAATAAATATATATTAAGCAGCAATATTTTTTTAAGAAATTAAAAAGTAAATAAATAAAAACGAGAATAACAAAACAGTAACAAAGAGATAACTATGTAGAAATATCTAACAGTTAATCTTCATTACAACTGGCGTAGAGTCAAATTGGTGAATTCATATAATTACATTGATATGGTAATGAAAAGGAGGGTCAGGAAGCAATGGTAATGGGGGTTGGAACGTAAATGCCTACGCAGTTTCGATATTGCTAGATTATCGTGAGGGCAATTTTCAGCCAATCAACGACAATCTTTGTTTCGCAGTGGGCATGGCATATTAGTCTGTCTGTTGGTGTCGAGAATGTATATATATATATTATATTATTTTAATGTGAAAATGTAACAGTGTTTCGTTTTTACAATGGGTGACAGTAAAGGAAAAAAAAAGTAAAATGACAAAAAAATTTTGCTGAAACTAAACAATAGGTGCTCATATCATTAAATGAGGGTGAACTGCAATCTGATATCAGCAATCAATTTAATTTGTATACTTCAATAATAGGAACAATTCTAAAAAATAAAAATAAAAAATAAATCGTATCATCAACAGATAATCTTACAATGACTTCTGCAATAAAATTTACTTGTTCTAGAAGTAAGGTGATTGAGAAAATAAAAAAAGCATTTTCTTCTTGCATTGACAATGAAGTTGATAGCATTATGTAGTTAAGTCAAAAAATTATAATGGAAAAAGCGAGAAAGTTTTTTAACCATATTTAGAATGGAAAAAGTGACATGGATAAAAATTTCGTGTTTTGACCAGAGTGATTCTATTGTTTTAAAAACAGAAGCAACCTCCAGGTGATTGGAGAAACACCAAGTGATGATATAAAAGCATCTATTGAATTCCCAGCCACAGTAAAAGTAACCACAGATTGAGAGAATTAGCATCCTGAATTGTTTTTTAGTGTTGATGAACAGGGCCTTTTTTTGGAAGAGAATGCCTGAAAGTTCATTTTTATCCCGTGATGAGAAACTAAACCAGGATCTAAAGCAGCAAAATACTGTTTAACACTTCTACTGGGTGGTATAGATAATGTAGACTTTAAATTAAAATCACTTGTTGTCAATCATTCAAAACCCCACGATCAATTAATGGAATTTCAAAATCATCTTTAATAGAAATTTGAGGAAAAAAGCAGCTGTTGAATTACCAGCCAAAGAGAGAATTAACACCCTGAATTATTTTTCAATGATGTTTAAAATGGCTTTTTTTTTTTTTAAAGAGAAGGCCAGAAAGTATATTTTTATCCCGTGATGTAAAGAAGTGATCTAAAGCTGCAAAATATTGTTTAACATTTCTACTGGCTGGTAAATATAAAGTACACTTTAAAGTAAAACCATTGTTGTTTAACATTCAAAAGCTCAAGATCAATGAATGAAATTTCAAAATCATCATTAATGAAAATTTGAGAGGCCAGTCAGGCAAAATCTTGGATCACGAGAATTTTCAAGAATTGGTTTATCGAACTGTTAAACGCTACTGCGAACTTAAGAAATTAGAACTGAAAGCTTGTACTCCGCAGGCCTGTCACTGTCCAGCCGAATCGAATCAGCTTTCAGAAAAGAGATGAACACGCCCATGGAAAAGGGATCGAATACACCCCAAAGGATCCATTGTTACAACCATTGCGAATGTACATATACTCTGTTTTGGTCTCAAACATTGGCACTGGACCAGGTTGATATAAAGCAAACACTGAGATCTCTTAGTCGTGCTTTTCTGGACACACGTTACCAGGG
This sequence comes from Caerostris darwini, assembly GCA_021605075.1. Lineage (NCBI taxonomy): Eukaryota > Metazoa > Arthropoda > Arachnida > Araneae > Araneidae > Caerostris > Caerostris darwini. The sequence goes on from BPLQ01008530.1 coordinate 94,074, forward strand.
GTTCCTCTTAGAGGCGGTTCCACCCCTTGAGCTAAAACTTTACTTTTATTTGATAACGCTCCAAGCCATCTACCGCATTTTCACAACTTAACCGCATGTATTCTAACATGTATTGTAGTTTTGCTGTCACCAAATACAACTTCCTTAATTCAAACAATCTATCTAACCTAAGAGCAAATTTTAAAGCTTATTATCATGGGTAGGAATCAGCCAGCCCACCAAATCCTGATTATTTTCCATAATTTTGTGTACTATGATCTTTACTAATTGATTTAGAAGAATTTGTGAAATGAATTAAATTAGTTTTATTGAATTCATATACATATAAAAATAATTTTATCATAACAAAGTATTTTTTTAATATTTAAAGGTGTAACATGTACCCTAATTTGAAATGTACTCTAAATATGCGCACAAAAAATGCATATATCCTGTTAAAATAACATCAAATTGACAAGCATCAAAGTATTAGAGAACAGCTTAAAATAATCAAAATAAAATTTTATTTTTCTTAATAACAGAAAATATTATTTTAATTAATTCTTTTTTTTTCTTTATATTAAAATAAGTTCTATAAGATCTTTTTTCGTTATTGACCAAGTTATATAGCCTATTATAATCCTTTAAATTATTTTTATTAAAGAGTCGGGAGTTGGATTTTTACACCGATTTCTGACCCAGACTTCCAATTGCCTACTGCTTTTTATCTGTTGAGGATATTCTGACAACTGATTAATAAAACCGATAGATAAGATAGAGAATCCAATGTTTGGAAAAACTACAATATTATGAATGCTGAAGATTACATTAATCTTTCCTGGAATGAATTGACCAGAAATGCTTGAAAAGAATATGAAAGAATGTATGGATTGAGCTAAGCAAGGATGTTGGCATATGAGAACTCATTGTTGATGTTGACGAAATTGTGAAGCTGGCTTCAAGCAAGGGTTTGTATAATATAAATTCACAGGATATTGAAGAATTATAACAAGTTATAATTAGTTAAAATCTTTTCAACGATGATCTTAGATAATTAGTCAAACAACAAGTGTAAGAAAATAACTTTTTTAATCAGCATTTCTGAAGATGAGGCACAAAATGAACTTTGAAAGGAATTTCTAAAAAAAAAAAAAATTTTTTTACCTCTGAAATAGAAATTATTGATCAGTTTATACATAATGATTTAAATTTTAGAAGAACTTCAAATACAAAACAAAGTATCATTGATGAGATTTGCTATCGACAACTACTTATTAAACGAATGAAGAAAATGCAAACGATGCTAGAAAACTTCTTCACAAAAAAATCAAAAATATCAAATTAGGAAGAATATTCCTCATCACAAACATAACTTCTTTGCTGCAACTTTTTTTTATTTCATGAATGTTTATAATTAATCTATAATAGCATTAAATAAGTCTATAATTAATGTAATAAATATTTAAAAATAAATGTTAAAAAAAGGAAACAAAAAACTAATAAATAATCGTATTTCCTGTTCTGTTTCACTTATCCCCATTATTTAAACATTACCATGACTGTTAAAAAGGTTTCATTTATACGCAGAACACTTAAACTGTAACCAAACACTTCAGAAACTGTAACTATACTTCTCCGCCTACGATCACTTCCCCTCATTTCCGTGTATGAGTAGGCCGAAGTAAACGTGGGTTATTTAGATATCTCTCTGTCTAAGTATTAGTCGTCATTTGTTAAAATAAAGGTTTATTGTGGAAGCATTATTGATTGACTGGCTACATACCAGACCTTTTAATATTTTCTCCTTAATTCTTTGTACCTGAAAGGTAAGAAAAGTCATATAAAAATTTGATAGTTTAAGTTAATTGCATAGTAAGGTAATATTTGGCATACCTGTCGAAATGCAGTTAACTAATAACTACATAAAATACTTATTTTGAAATGGTGAATGATGAAAATCATAAAGAAGAGTAATTAAGTTTGTTATAAAAGAAATGTGGTGTTTTAAGATCATCAGATCATCATCTACAATTTTCGTGAAATTAAAATAATAACTAACAAACAATAAAGAAATAGATATAACTAAATTAGAGGAATTAGTTGAAATGTTAGCTATTGTATGATTATCTAAAAGAAACAGATAATAAATTAGAACATCTTTACAAGGAAGAAGGTATTGAAACTCAGATTAAAATTACAGATGAATATAATGAAAAAGTTGCTCTTTGGTGATTTCGTGAAAATAAAAAAAAATTTGTTAAAAAAATATATGAAAACTAATGTGGAACATATTTCAGAGCAATTAAGTATTACGAAATTAAGTACTTCTAGATTTTATGGTGATATAAATCAATAGTTAGTATTTTGGATGTTTTGAGTCTACCATTCTAAAGACTATTAGAGCTATTACTTATTTCAGCTAAAGACTTATTAGATAAATTAGTTTCATTTTAATTAGTTCAAAGTGCATTTAGGTGGTGCTGCTTTGAATACTGTTATTTTTTTTCTATGTTCTGCTTTCATATATGTTTTTGCAATTAATTTGTTAAAGGAAAGATTTTCAAGAAATTATTTATTGACACATAAATACATAAATAATATTTAAAAATAAAATAGTTAATGAATTCAAATAATATTTATGTTTTAGAAAACTTTATGACAAATTTTCAACAGAATTGAAAAGTTCAGAAAGTTTAGATTTAAAATCGGAATATTATTCCACTGATCTAAGTCTAACAATTTTAAAAGTCCATACCACAAAATTTTCTAATAGAATATAATAAAATGGAAGGTGAAACGGCATATAATAATATCGAAGAATTATTGAAGGCCTTGAGATTAAGAGCACGCGAAGCGATGTTGAATAACACTTTTTTTTCAACACTTCTGATTTTCAGTGCCAGCCGAAATCGCCTTATCCTGTGGTGTTGTCATATTTTTAAAACCTTAATTAAACAATAACCCGATCCTAGAAACAACTAGCTACTTTTCTTAACACACACGATAACCATTATGAAATTCCGCAATAGCCCATTCCAAAAATTACACCTACAAGTTCGCATGTCTTCAGAGACTTATATAATTGGAAGAGGAAACACACTCACATGAAATTATTCACAAAGAAATTTCACGATTTTAAATATTGACAAAGGGCTATTTATTGATATATACAAAATTTAGTTTGAAATAAATCACACAGATATTAGTTTTTATTAAATCTAAGAAAGCAGTCGCAATCCCAAATTAATACTTAATAATAAAATAATATGGTGACAGTCATTACAGCTTATTGCTTGCCACAACTGATGTGAAGGAGGAGCACCCAATTTTTTTTTTTTTTTTTCAAAACTAAAGTTTCAGTGTTAATAAAGTTCAATACGCACCACCATTCAAGGTTGCTGCAGCAGGGACCAACCACTCATGGAGCTCTTGTGTCGAGAAAGAAGCCTGGGGAAACATGTCCATATCATGTCGCATGGATGAGCATTTAACTTTTTCTAAAGACGCTGTAGCCGAAGGATCTTCTGCAAACTCGTTGAAAACGAGAGTCGGGCGCCAAAGCATCATGACGAATGAAGTCTATCACCACTGTTCAAAGTTTTGTGGCTGCACGGGGGCAACAGTTCATGGGGATCTTGAGTCAGGCGTGAAGTCTCTTGTCTTGGGCTCTGACTCTCGGAGACCGCGTCAGGCTATTATTCTTCATCTGGGCCCTCCAGCACTTCATTACGGTGGATCGGGCAGCTCCCTCCCTTCATCATCCGCTGTCTTCAGTCCTACTCCATTTTTTCTCTCTCCAGATTCCTCTTTCCATTTCCATTTTATAGGTCATTTTCAGTGGGAGTCTATATGCGTTCGGCAGACACACCCCGTCCATAAATTCGAATCCCCGTCTTGATGAGCTCATCTCTTGACCATCTGGCACGAAGTTTTTTATGACCCCTGCCAATTAAAACACTTCCCACAGTTATTCCCTTCATCCACAGCTGTGGCAGAATACCTGTACCCACCGGAAACGGGTCTTTCCGTTGAACATATCGGATTTCCATCCGGTCAGGTGCAGAGACCAAAAAGCACCCCCTTCCCAGGAACTCACATAGAATGTAGTCTAACATGGGAATTATACAATAATTATATAGAATTTTACTTTAATAACAAATATCGCTCATATTGATACGACAATCCTCTCCGTAGACCAGTGGTTCTCAAACTTTTGAAGTCATGGTGCATTTAGAATCCTAATAATAATTGTAGGTGCAATATATGAAAATTTATGAGAAATATGTTAATAATTAAATAAATATGTTGATAATTAAGTAAAGTATTTCACAATATATATATATATATATGTATAAAAATATATATACAATATATATACAAAACATATATACAAATAAAATAAAATAAATATTTGAATGGTAAATTCTTCCGTTAAAGAATGTTAACTGCCATTTATAACGATAAATATTCAAAATGTTTACAACATCCTCACGTTTTGTAGACACATATAATTATTTTCAAAAAACATATCTATGTGATCTACATTCATTAATAAATGAATTCTTTCTTTGAATTGCATTGACAATTTCTTGTGTTTCATCAGTTGATATAACTGCCAGTTATTCTTCTTCTGCTAATATTAAACCAAAATCACTTACAATTTTCATGAGTAGGTTTCTAATTCAATCGAATTGTTCAGAAGTTTCAGAAAATAAGAACTCCATTTTATCTTCTAAACTTGCTAAATATTCACCTATTATTGAAAGTAATCATCTATGTAGAATTTATTTACCAATGGAAAAATTTCAAATTACATTCAACAATTTTTCTTTTCCAAATTTTCCATTCTATATTTTCCAAACTTGCAGTTTTCTCTGAAATGCTATCATTTTGTCAGTGGATGAAAAAATATTTCTTGCTTTCTCCTGCACTCTAGAATTCAAAATATCGATCTTCTAAAATATATGGACAAATACTTTAACCTGGCAATCTAAAATTCTCACCGAAGGTGGTTACAAAAATGTGTTCTAACACTTCAAAAAAAAAAACTAAGAAGTTCTTGTCTTGGCTTATGCACATGGGCAAGCGTGCATGGTGCTACTCAGGATGTAAAATCAGCTATCTGTGTTGTAAGTTTATATCAATAGAGAGCTTTTCGAATAAACGCGATTTGACAGGTACTGTTTTGATAAAATTTACCATTTGAATTACTTGAAATTAAAGTTTTCTTAATTTTTCTCCCAATGTTTTTGCCCTCAAGACTTCTCTATGGAGAAAGTTATGAGTAGCGAAAACATTCCCATTTTGTTTATTTACAAAAGATCCAAGGTCCTTAACACAGACTACCATGGAAGGGGTTCCATGTATACAAATGGCATAACACGATTTCCGTATTAACTGCCATTTATGACCATAAATAAACAGATTATTAAAAGCATCCTCATCTTTTGTCACCACACTTTATTCCTTACAAAAAAAACCTGATTTACTTTTTTTATTTATTGATCTACACTGATTAATAAAATTGGCGAATACTTACAGGTACACCTTGTGGTAGTGTCTGTTGATACAATGAAGTTAGAGTTGGTCAATTGAAACCCAAGGATGAATATTTCATAAGATCTACACAGCGCCTATATTCATTAGAAGTTCGAGAAGACGAATGGTGTCTCCTACAAAGTAGGACTCAACTATCTGACTCTTTCGGCAATATGTCCAGAACTGATGGTTCAACCTGTGTCCTTAAACATGCGTTCTAAAAATAACTAACAGTTTCTAATAGCTTTTTTAACTTTCTATAATTAACTGCCGAGTTTCATTTCTTTTCAACATTTATCCTTCTTCATTTTCTCTTCAAATATACTTACTAAAAGTTTTTAATGGCTTGTTTTTGATTTCATTCAATATGACTACCATGCGCCTAACAACGTTTGTAACTTTTGTGTGTAGTGTTATTTTTTATCCAGTCGCTTCTTGAAGATGGAACCTTCACTCTTTACATTATTTGAATTTCTTGTTAATAAATTCGAGTAAGGATACTCATGAAGAAATATATAATATACCATAACACGGAAATCGCAACTCACACAAATATATATATGCCACAACATGGAAGCTGTGAGTTGTTGTCGAACTCCAAGTGAATTTTGTTGATACAGGAAAAGACATGAATTTGTCTACCTATATATATATACGTACATAACTATATATATGCATATATTAGTTTAATTATTATAATTAAAATCCAACATTATTTTAATTGTTTCAAATCAATTACATCATCTTTTTTTTTTTTTTCAGAAACTTTAATATCAAGATGAAAAATTTAAATGAGAAAGTAAAAAGCTTTCATGCCCGCCTTCATTACAAAGTGTCTTTTAGTAAGATATAGGTATCAACTTTAAATAAGCATGAAAAACAGAATGAATCCAATTTGCAATTGCAATTATAACAAAATAAAAATTATATGCTGTAATTTGACAGACCATTATGTAGTGTTTCTTCACGAAGAAAAAAATTACTACACATTTTATACTGAAAAATATTCCTATACACATGATAGGACACGTCTATAATTTATTGAGGTATATTTAGGAACTTGGACAAGAAAACGAATTCCACGTTTGCGGGATGCATCGATTTCAAAATCCTTTTCAATTGCAGGAAATACGATTCTGTTTTAATTTCCGTCTACGACACATTCTTTTCGGAAAGCTTTAAACTGTAGCTTACCAGGCAAAAAATATCCCTATTCATTGATAATCCACGCCAATGCCGTAGCTGTTTCTCATTTACTACTTTTTTCAGCAAATGTAAAAACTCAACTCGTTGCAAACGTTGTATTCACTATAAGTGACCCTCGCCTCATAACAATAAGATCATTTGTACATGTAATACTTTCATTTCAGACTTAAATATTGAAGCTAATTTGTTTGAATCTAACTTCAAGTATACCTATATTAATGAAGTTATTCCTTTCGATTTATCTGACATTGAACAACTTAGTTATAATAATTTTTTTCTTTCAAGGATTTAAAACTGTGGTTTATAAAACACACGAAATAGCTGCAGAAAATGATGCTATTTCAGCAAAACTCATACAATCCCAGTTTGATCATTATATTCATAAATTAGCGAAGATCTTTTTTATGATTATATTCATAAATTAGCGAAGATCTTTTTTATGCAGGATGTAAGCATTAATAACAGTGACATCTTTTTTTTTTCTAATGCAGCTGGCAAACACTTAGACAGCTTGATCTTGGATGCCTTAAGGCTCGTTCCCACCGAGGTGAGAGACGTGAAGATGCAAGAGGCAAGCGACAAAAAATTTTCGACCCCTTCACAGCGAAACGTCAGAAATAGCATTACGCCTAGTGAAAAACCGCTTCGAGTTGAAAGTCGGGCAACTCCAAGCGGAGGACTGCAAACCAGTTTCAGGCGACCGCGGTGAGGCTAGTGATTGGTCAAATTTTTTCGCTTGCATCTTGTCGCCTTGGTGAGCACGAGCCTTTAAGGCAAGCACTGCACAGATGTTACTCACTTTGTATTACCCAGGGGTGGCGTGTGACTTGAATACAAGCCACGGACGCGGAGTAACAATGCCCCTGCAACGCTCTACGATCCTATTAGGACCGGGACCTACGGTTTAAAGTGGATTCCGAACCACTACAAACATCCACGGCACCGCCGGGATTCGATCCCGAAACCTGCGGTACCGAGCGCCAGAGCGCTAGCCACTCGGCCATTCAGGCCCTTAACAGTGACATCTAAAAGACGGAAAATTTTTTCGATCTGTTTCATAAAGACTTTTCGGGTAGTCAAAATAGTCCTTAAAATCCATTACAGTCGTAGTTTGTCTTTCTTGGTGTGAAAAAAACGTACCCACAAGTTCCATCTTTTCATTTGATACATATGATATCACCATTTCTTACCAACCAGTTGAAATCTTAGCTGTTTATACTTCCCAATTTTTTTTTTTTTTTTCTGTTTAGTTGTACTATTCTACAATAATATATTTTCAGAGCATTCAGAAATCTAAATAAATCTTATGTCATAAAAATATTGTCTATAAGTTATTTATGGTTCATTCAAAAATTGGAGTGCAGATACTTTTTACAACTCTATCTGGCAAGTGTTTTTCAGCAAGATTACCTGTCTTGCTGAAATGGATATTGAACTTTCAAGCAAATCCAAATTCATTACACTGTGTAACCCCTCATTATCATTTTTTCGGCATGCATTTTTTCAGTGATCTACGTCCTTTGAATTTAATAATTCATTCATCAATTACTTGCTTGTCATTTGAACACTGATAAATGAGCAATGAGAGGATGCACTTTGTACAACTTATCAAATATTATCTTGCCCTCTTTTGGGCTGCAGTAAATTGCCATTCAAACGAGGATGATATAAAATCCAGTCAGGCCTTTTCGCAGGCATTTGTCTAAAAATTTAATTATCATAAATTTCTGGAGTAGACTATCAGTAGTCTGTGTAACTTATCATATTTTATTCCAATAAGTAGGACTAATAAGTACGTTTATTCCTAAATATATGAAACTTTTCAGAAGATCCATTGGCTTGGATGTTTTACCTATTTGGAAAGCATGCAGATTTGTCTCGAGCTCTATACTTTCTCACTCTATGCTGAAAAATGCCAAAAATAACGGGGATTTATCTTCCATCTCAAGTACTTCATTTATAGAGGGTTGGAGTTGTGTAAAATATGACCATTTATTTGCAGTTGTACCTTTCTTCATACAAGTTCTCATTTTCCTCGGAAAGAACCAAATAAATTTTGCCTCATTTGATTCCACTTATCCAGTGTCAGAAATATCCTATTCTACAATGTTTATAGCAATCTTATCTTCTTTGACTTAAGGCATCTGATTTATCATGAGAAAGAAAATCTTCAAACAAAGTTTCTTGAATATCAAGCCATTTTCTTGTCGTGCTATAAGTTATTATTGCAAATAAAATTATTCGATGTCAGTTGTCAAATAAAAAATATAATATTTACGTCTAATGATATTGATAACAAAATATGATTAATAATTTAAAAATCTAAGAAAATTAACAGAAAAATGTACAAAATCTAGGCTAAAACTAGAGATCACAAAACGGACGACATTCTCGTGCACCTCTTAAAAAATTTGTGATCGCGACACCTAGTGACAATACGCAACTGCGCATGAATTGTGCAGTGGTATAAAAATATACCATATATTAAAAAAAGATCTAACAAATGAAATATGTGATATTTAATTAAAGGAATATAACTAAAGTGATCTGCGAGCTTCATATAAGAATATTCAAATAAAGAAAAATATTCAAATATTATTATGAAATATAATATTGTTCAAGTTCGGGCAACGGGCAACGGGCGTACCTATTTCGGAGTTCCTAGGTGGCTTTAGGAGCCACAAAACCTCCACATCTTAATTTAATTAAAACATTAGCATAAAATGAAGTTGCTTAAAAGTATTGAATAAAAATAAAAGAAGATTAGAACAAATTAAAATTTAAGTAAAACACCTCCTGCTTGCTAACAATTAAAGCAGGAGGT
>BPLQ01008530.1:112489-129009 GCA_021605075.1 Caerostris darwini
GTAATATATAGTTTTATGCCAATTTACAGTAAGTAAATAGTTTTATGCCAAAAAAAATTATACAAAAAATTGCGTTTTAAATGTTTTTCTAAATTTTAAATCGCATATTTTTATTTTAGGACCGATCTGCTCTAATTATAAATCTAATTTTAATTTGCTCTAATTTCGCTCTCCTCTATTTTAATTTTAATATACGTCTTTACTGAAGTATAAATGTAAATACGGTAGTTTTAATATCTAATGTCTAATATCTGGTATATGAAAATATTTAAACGTTTTTTTCTTTTAAATTTAAACTTTGGACATCGTTTTTGTTTTATAAGCTTGTAACGGCCCACGGATATTGTAATACGAGTATATCTATAAAAGAGTGTTTAGTTAAGTGAAGTAGAAAATATGATGCAAAAAAATTACAGTCCAATTTATTTGATTTCATATAAATCTCCTTATCTTCAAGTTTCTTAACTTTTGATTTAAGTAAAAAAAAAAAAAAATTTAAAGTATATCACTAATGATATATTATAGCGTTTTTCTCTAAAGCAAAATTGTTATGAAATTCTCAGAAAGTTTCCATTACTTTAATTTTGAAACTAGATCAAATTTAGTATGTTAGTAATTTTGTAAAATAAAGTTAAGCGCAATAAATATTTAATGTTGTCTACATCCATAAGATGAGAAGTCAGTTTGTTGGACCGATGAAATCGAAATCTTTCCAATTACTGAACCACCAAAGATTGAATATTAGAAAGTCCTCGAATTATTTGATGCATCGGTTTGGAAGTAAGAGACATTGAAGTTACACAGTAAGCGATTTAAGAACAGGGTATATGTTCCTCTTAAGTTTCTTTCATCTGAAGAATACCAAAATGAAAATCAATACATATTTAAGTAACCAAAAGCAAACTGATTAGTGCATACTTTGCAGAACAGTGACTAAATTAATCATGTAGTGTTGCCGCTGTTTGTACTACTGGATTGCAATTGGTTTAGTATGGTTTGTCGTTCTACGGTTATTTTATGCAGACTTTAGGCTAATTAGACCGGGATCTACAGTTTAACGTGGATTCCGAATCACTAACAGACATCCATGCGACCACTATAATTGGAATCTGAAGCCTGTGGTGCAAAGGCCAGATAGTTAACCAATTGGCCATCAGGCTGCAGATTGTAACTGGGCGTGGTTGGGTTGAGATACTTCAGGCACAGGTATGAGAATTTACAGCTTTATTTGCACGCGCACAAACACTACATATACACAATTGAAACATTCAACATCTAACATATTTAAAGACATCTAATTAAAGATTCTTGGAAGGATTCCACTTCTAAAACCAAAATAAAGATATTTCTCATCGGGATGAGAGTGGCCAGAATGCCAGTTGGCTAGAGCTCTGGCTTTTGGTACCATAGACTTCAGGTTCGAATCGTGGTGGTCGCATGGGTATATGTTAGGGGTTCGGAATCTACGTTAAACTGTAGGTCCCGGTGTAGTTAGCCTAAAGTGTGCACAAAATGACTGTAGAGCGACAAATCAAACCAATATCGGGATGAGAGATTATAAACTAAACGTTTCTCAGTGGCAGGCGCTGGTTGCGCTATATTTTCTCTCTGTTAAGAGTCTCGCGGCTTACTGACCATTTCTTCTGAATGCCACAGGATGAGCTCTTGCAGTGCGTAGGAGGAAGCACGGTTACAAAAAATAGATGAAGAGTTGAGTAAGAACGATAGTAATTCTCATATATTAAATGATAGTTTAACATATCTTTTAGGACATAAAGAAACGTTTAAAGGTTTAAATAAATATGTCGAAAGTCTAATAAATGATAATGAGCTAGGAAAAGAAATCAAAGATTCCTTAAAATGTGCAGAATCTATAAAATTCTTAAATACATATTTTGGGAATTTATTTAAAATTTGTCTAGTTCAAATTTAAATTTATCTAATTTTGTTACAGAACTTGATAGAAAGATTAAAACTAGCATTAAAATACCACGAATATCCTTGGCTAAATTTTCCTGTGATATTTGTAAATTTCTGGAATAAGCTATCGACGCATGTAAATACCTTAAATCTTTACTAAATAATTCTACATGCCGCTTATTAAATTTAGGACCAATTCTAAAGACCAATGAAATATCTGCTTTAAGAAAATTGAATGATAAAATAAATGTGCAAATATGAAATCACTAGTCTGCTTAATTTGTAACACGTATTCATAAAAATGTAAAAATTAAATTAATGCAAAATAAATTCAATTATATGTAAATGAAAAAAAAACCAGGAAAATAAAAAACAATTGATAAGAGAATTTGAACTTAAAATTATTATCAAAAGGAACAATGAATTCAGAGACAGAGAGATAAAAATAAATGTAGAAGATTTAATTCGGGGAAAAACCCTAACCCTCAGTAAGATAAAAATGTCAGTTATCTAGAAAGGGAAGCTGATAGCAATATAAGTGTTTTTTTTTAAACGCAGAATTTGTATTAGCAGTGTTTCTTCGACGTAAATGACACATCCTATTTTCGTATCGTTCCAAGTTCTAATAGAATTTCTATTTAAAGAATCGACTTCTTCTGCATACTGAAAGATTAATTGTTGGCAAAACTGCAATTTAAAGTAAGTTATTTGGAAACCAATTTTAAAGACTAAGGATCTGAAGTTAATAATTAGAATTGAATAATTTAATTTAAATAAAATAATCTGAAAGCATAACAAAATGGGTTCAAGTGCTAGTTTACTTAAAGAGTCGCAGATAAATCATGGTTGCTACCAAGTATATAAATATGAATATAGATGGCTTGTAGAAAATTTCAAAAAGATTGAAACTTCATATACAACTGGTAAACATATTGATACTTATGGCTTGAAGTTGAATGTGCAGTCGAAAGACAGTGCATTTGTTCTGATGCTGTATCCCAATGGTTTCAACGAAAGAGTGAAAGATTACATCTCCCTATGGTGTAAACGGACGTCAGCTCATGAGATTGCAATACAGTTCACATGTGCATTACTTGATGTTAATGATAAAGAAATAATTACTAAGTCCATTAAACAGAAAATGAGTATAGAGTCCCACGTAGGTTGGATAAGTTTTTGTAAAAGAGATCTCATTTTGGATGATGAGAGCAAAATTTTAAAAGATGGAAATTTAACTCTAAATTGCACACTAGAAATATATGAAGACAAAGCCATTACTAATGCTGAAGTCGAAGAAGATGACCCACACATCAATGCGTCATTATTAGAATTGTCTAAAAGTTTTAATCAGCTGCTTTTAGAACCAAACTTTCATGATATTACTCTGAATGTTGATGGAGTAAAATTCCCTGCCCATAAATCCATATTAAGTGCAAGATCTCCAGTTTTCAAAGCAATGATGAAGTCTCCATTAGAAGCCGAATCGACGTCGACAGAAATTTCTGATATCAGCAAAGAAATCGTAAAATTGATGTTGCAATATATCTACTCTGGTGAGGTAGGTTTCATCAACGTTCAAACTGCCATGGGACTTTATTATGCAGCTGATAAGTATGAACTGATCAGGTTAAAAGAGAAATGTAACAAGATATTAGCTAGTAACCTGGAAGTAAGCAATGCAATTGATATACTTCTTCTCGGAGACAAACATTTTGACAATGATTTGAAATTCTGCTGTATTCAATTCATAGCCAAAAATGCAACGGAGCTTCAAGAAAAGGAGGAATGGGTAAATTTAATGAAAAATTATCCAAGTTTAGCTAATAGGGTATTTAAAAGTCTATCTAAGAAATGAGTTCATGTATTGTATTTCAGAATTTTGTAAATTTAATTATTAAAAAAAGGAATATACTAGTATATGTAAGTTGAATGTATGTGTAAATGTATATATGTAAATGAATGAATTTTAAACTAAGATATACAATCTTTTGATATCCTTACTAGCATTTAAAGAAATATTGAAATATTTATAATTATTGTTTTATAATTATATTTATAATTAATGTTTTATTTTTTAATTCACTTACCTTAAAGAACAAATTTCATTCATTATAAAACATATATAAACAAATTAATAATTAAATAAATTTAACAAATAAGGAATTTCTGTACCCTAATATAATTATTAATATTAACTATCAATTATTATTAATTATTAATTATGAATTGTTACAATAATTATAAATATCTCAATGCTTAAAGAAGAGTACAATTTCTTGATTCTGTTATTTATTGCTTTGTACCACATATGACCTATACACCATAAATTGGACAATTGTATTGTATTTTTTAAAGTCTTAATTATTTAATTAAAAAAAATATTTTTTTAAAATTTTTTAAGGTCAATGTGTTATTTATTATTGTAAAAATTCTATTAATAATAGAATATATTTATCTCATTTCATTATAAATAAAAATGTGTTGCTTTTATTTATTAATTGATTAAAGATGCAGTTAATAATGCTTTATTTTTGATTTTGAAATGTGTTTGTTGTTTTTATAATATTTCTATAGTTTTTGGAAGGAATTTTTATTGTGCAGAAATGTATCAGAAATACTAAATGAAATTTATAATAGAAAATGCTCTAAAATATCTTACGTCATCATAATTAAATTTTATCATTCAAGACGAAAAGATTGCGTTGTACTTTTTTTTTTTATTAAGAAGAACATTAGTCATTTAGGGAATAAATAACTTGTTCTGTTCATTTTTAAATATTGTAACAATTTTATTCATACTCAAATTATCTGTTCATTTTAAATTGTTCCTTATTATTTATATTCCTTTTCTGTAATAATGTGCTTAACACTAAGATTCATTGAAATGGATATTGGCAAATAATATGAGTATTTATCGTTCCTGGCACTGTTTTTTTAATTAATTTAATACTGTAAATAATATATGTATTATATATGTAACAAACTTTTGCAGTTTCATTCAATACATTTGTTTATACTGATACGCTAGCATGTTTTCATTAATATTTCAACATAAAATGAAATTTCAATTAAATATTTTTACTTGTAAAAAAATGCTTCATTGGATGATTTCATATTTTAAAGGAAATTTAAGCTTACATAACATTCTGTGTAAATCTTAATGAACAATTATTTATCCTAAATTTAGATTGAAAGTGAAATAGGTGTTGATAGATGTTTTTAGCAGTACAGCTGTATGTTCGCTGAATCATTTTTCTGTTAATTTTAGTTTTGATTAAAAGGCGTACTACGAAATATATATCTATTATTAATAATTACATCATAAATTTAAAATCTTGTTTGATTTACTACCAGCAAAACAAAAAGATTGCAAATATTATATACGCATTTTATTAAAACTAAAGCGATTTGATCATTTTCTTGTTAAATAAATAATGCAAATAATATATGCATTTTATTAAGGGTATAATAAATATTGTGTATTTCAAATCATGTATGTGGATTATTAATATCAGATTTTTATTGCTAGCCTATTTAATACTCTTAAATAATACATGTAATTATTAAGGGTTATTATTATTATTATTTTTGCAATTATTATTATTATTATTAACTGTCATTATTATTATTTTTTTATTATTATTAACTGACATTTTTTCGATTACTATAATTCACTATAACTGTTTTAACTGCTTTAATACATATGTGTATTGTTTTTTCAAACATAAATAATTATTTGATGAAAAAATTCCACTTATGTGAAGAAATATTTTATTATGCTATTTTACATTTCTGGAATGAATTATGTTTGTTAAAAATTCTTGTGTTAATTTTGATAAATAAAATTATTGTTCTTACAACTGAAAATGACAATATTTTTTTTATTATTACGGAAAAAATAAATTTTATTTTACATTATATTATCTTTTATTTTCCATTTTGGGCACAAATTCACGATTTTTGTAATATTTTTCTCAAAATTAAGTCTCATATTTAAAATTTCCAAAATTTTTTTAGTTAGAAAGTATATACATATGCATACGTATTATTAATAACAATTTTTTTTTGTTAGTCTGATTGAGTACTCTAAATAATATATGTAATTATTTAAAGTTATTATTATTATTGTTGTTGTAATTTTTATTACATTTATTTGTTTTTAGATTACCTTAATTCACTGTAACTGCTTTAATACTCTGTCGTACTTTTTTACAAAACATAAATAATTATTAGATGAAACATTTCCACATACGTGAAAAAATATTTTTTTAAGCTACTTTACATTTTGGAATGAATTATGTTTGTTAAAAATTCATGTGTTAATTTTGATAAATAAAATTTGTGTTCTTACAACTAAAAAAAAAAAAAATATTTTTTTTAATGTTATGGAAAAATGAATTTTATTTTACAATGTATTATATTTTTTTTTCCATTTTGAGCATAAATTCGGGATTTTTGTAATATTTTTGAATTAAAAAAAATAATTAAAAAAAAATTAATTATTCATTTAAATTATTAAAATATCATGAAAATTATCATTAAATTTAATTTTAGATTATCAAATATATAATTATTAATTATTAAATATTATTATTATTAATTATAAAATATTAATAATTATAATTATCGATTTTTAATTATTTTTTTAAAACTATCATTAAATTGAATTAAATTGAATTTTTTAAATTTATGAAAATATCATTAAATTTCCAAATTCATGAAAATTAACAAAAAAAAATTAATTATTCATTAAGGCTTAGTTGAAGTCTCATATTCAAAGATTTCCCAATTTTTTTTTTATTTGGGAAAGTAGAAAGTTTGTGGCAATTTAATACAGAATGTTAAATGTCACTTTCAGTAAAAAATACTTAACTATCCTATACTTAAAAATACTATACTTTATTTAAATATTTAAACATATTTTTAATAATTTAAATTTTGCTTATCATCCTTATTTAAAGAAACCTATTTTCTCTCAAAAGCTGACCATTCATGAAGTTTTTCCTGAATTTATATAAGAGGATGTATGCAGAAGTATGCATGTAAGGAACCAAACGTTCTGAATTATGTCTATTAAACTCTATTTTATATCTACCTATGCAATAAAATTAAGAAAGTCTTTGAAATACATTGCTTTTTCATTTTATTTATTAGATATAAATAATCATGCGACTAGATCCAGCAATTTTCCTCAAGGCACAATATCTTTAAATTAAAGGAAATAAAAGAGATTGATAATAGCGTTTTTCTCATTATTATGTAAATGTATAACAGATTATATCATTGTCTTACAAAATAAAAATAAAAAGTGATGTGTCTTTTAAAACTTATTTTTGATATCATAATTGATTTCGTTATTACATTCCCTGATATTCACTAAAATGTTTAATAATATGATGGTCATAAATAATAAAAATTTAAACAGAGCTTATTTCTGTCGATTATTAATTTTTTGCACATGTCCAATGAAGTGATATTGTGTAACGTCATATACACAATATGACTTCAATACACAATATATCATATTCATTATATACACAAAATGACTTCAATACAAAATATACTCATATAAACAATATGACTTCAATACACAATATACTCATCATAGTATACACAATATGACTTCAGCACACAATATACTCATCATATACACAATATGATTCAGTTTATACTAGGGTACTCTGAGAACCTTTGAAATTTCTGCAATACACTCATATGTCTTATAGTTTCTGCGCTTATAGTTTAGAAACCACGGCTTTGAACAGAAGTGTAAACGATATTTGGGAATTTTACATCCTTCTATGCTACTCCTTTAGTTCAAGTACTTTATAAATTCGCTATTAATCGTGCATAGGAATATCATATTGAGCTTTACTTGTCAATTTTCCTTATAATTCATGTAATGGAAATTATGCAATTAATTGTGCAAGGGAATATCATATTGAGTTTTACTAGTCAAATTTCCTTATAATTTATATAAGAGAAATTGTGCAATTAATTGAGCTAGGGAATATCATATATATATTTCTTCACTTATTTCCTTGTCAAATTCCTTTATAATTTCTGCAATACACTCATATGTCTCATAGTTTCTGCATTTATAGTTTAGAAATCACAATTTTGAGAAGAAGTGTAGACAATATTTGGTAATTTTACATTCTATTATGCTGCTTCTTTTGTCCAAATACTTTATAATCTCTCTATGCATCGTGCAAGGGAATATCACATTGATTTTTTCTTCTCAAATTTCAAGCATGTCCCCGGATTTTGAAACCCAAGTTATTTATCAACAGCGTCCAATTATTTTAGAATAGGATATACAAAACACTCAAACGGTTTTCAGTGCAATCAATTAAAATTTTACGTAAAAATAATTCTTACCCCGAAATTTCCTAAATTAAAAAAATATCTATTACTTTTTTAACTTAATTAATTATCATCAACTACTTCCTATTCAAGAAATTCATGCCATTAATTTCCCGAACTAAAAGATTAACTTTTTTTTGTTTTTTTGCAATGACCAACAAATCTTTTCAATTATGTTGAGGAAAGTAACGGGAAAATTTGTCTGAAGTAAATAAAAATAATTACATTTTATTTAATGAAGAAAAGTTGAGTAAAAACTCTTCAAGACACGTTTTATTTGGCAGAACAAAAACCTTAAAAAGAAGCAAAGAAAAAAACTTCTCCAACATTCTCCTGGAGTTCTTTTGGAACGTGAAGTTTCTGAATGGTAGGCAGCAGGCTCTGTATCCAATTTATGGCCCCTAAAAAGCTTGCCATGGCGAGGCAGAACGTGGAATTTGGCGACCGTTAATTGATGAGAAAGGAGAAAACAGAAATTATTTGTCTACCGGAACCCCACTGGTTGACCATAAAAGAGCTAAGAAGAGCGCCTTGTACTAACGGGTTCTAGTCTTTATTTTATTTACCTGTAAGCAAAGAAAAACAGCTAGAAGCTTACAAAAAAAATAGTTGTCTGCTTTGAAAGTAATAATAGTCTTATATTGCGAATAACTGCTGAATTAAATATTACGACATGCTAAACACATACAAGAAATCTGTTAATTCAATAACCTTCTTTCTTCTTTTGAAAGCATTTATTGCACAAGTCTAATTTATCAGTTTATTGCACTTTAGACAGAAATCAAAGATGAACTCAATCTACCGTTCTAAAAAGATATGGCGTAAATACGAACCGAAGCTGTGAATCTATTTTCAGCATTATCTTATCAAGAGATTATCAGTTAGTAAAGCACAAAACCTTCATCATCATAAATACTTTTTAGAAAAACTTGAGAATCAAAAAAACAATTTAAAAATTAAATTAAAAAAGTTATTTAATGAAAATTTTTTATTAGAGTTATTTCACAAGAAATGAATATATAAATTCCTTAATAAAAAGTTTTAAAAAAATGCATCAGCTTGGCGAATTTGTGTCAAATATGATTATAGAACGTTGGGCGCAGTGCTCACAACCTACCCCGTAATAGGAAAGTCTCTCCTGTCTAGAAATCTGCCAGTAGGCAAACGGTCCACCATGGGGCTGTTGTCCCACTGATGATGATGATGATTGACTAATTTGTAAGATGAGAACAAAAATGTGTGATGTTAGTTTGTCTTGAAATGCCAGATATTTTGATCTTATACAATGACCATTAAAAATAAATCGTACAAGCAAGGGTTGCACAGCTGTTACTCATTTAACACTACCTAGGGAGGGCATGTAGCTTGAAGATATGTTACGGACTCGAGTAACATACCCCTACAACGCTCTACGAGCACATTAGATCGGAACTTACGGTTTAAAGTGGATTACGAACAGCTACAAACATTCATGCACCGCCGGGATTCAAACTCGAAACCTATGTTACCGAGCGCCAGACCGCTAGCCAGTCGGCCATCAGGCCCCTTACAACTGATTCGAGTCGGAATGATGATTGGGGTTGGTGAATTCGGGTTGATTAACTGTCTCTGTATTGCCAGCTGCATTAGAGCAACACCAATAAATAGCAGAATGAACGTTAGACAGGGAACATACAAAGGGAGAGGGAGAAGAAAGGGAGAGATTGACTGTTAAGCCGCGTTCACGTTTAAAAACTACAATTTTGAACTAATTCCCTAGGAAAGACAGTTGGAGACTAACAAGTCTACTCCGACCTCCTGGATTAAAATAGAATGATTCTCCGGTCTAGGGATTTATCATTCCATTGAATAGCATAATTATTGGAGTTATCGATTTATTAACTCTGATTTTCTTGTTCGTATTCCCAAGATACTATTCGCCAGGTTTTCTCCATTTCAGTTTGTAAAGTACATTGATAAATGGCGATATAAATGTAGACTGTTTACTAAAATATAAAATTACTGAAACGTAAAATTATAAAAACAAATATAATATGGTAAAAAACGAACTAAAGTTAGTAAGAAAATTAACATTCGTATTTGATGCCAATTACAATAATAATTCGTAATTGTTGCAAACGAAATGCGTAGACTTAAAAAGGATAAATGTAAAGTAAAATAATAAAGAATAAATGTAAAAGAAATGTAAAATTGTAGAAAGAAATGTAAAATTGTAGAAACAAATATAAAATGTTAAAAAGATAGTAAAATATGTAAAAATATCATCCAGATTGGATGCTATTTACGAAAATAGTTTCTGATTGCAGCAAACGACATATGTCAACTTAAAAAGAATACATTTTTTTAGGCATTACAAATAAAATGAAAGGCAAAGAAATTATTTATACTACAAAATATAGTTACAAATAATGAATTTTTTTATTTGTTTGTAAATGGATCTTTACTGAAACAAAAATTTTGTAACATTTTGTAACTAATAGGGCCATTCTTACTATTAACTGAGCAACGGCTACATCACACTATATTACTCTAGATTCTATTGTTCATTATAGATTTGAGTTATCACAAAAGCCGTAACTGTTTTTATTGCTGTCTTATAAAACGTTTGTTATTGAATTTGAGAGTCTCTTTTTGTTTTAGAATCCCAGCAGCAGTTGCTTTTTGTATTCAGTAGATTGGAGAGCGTGAATCTAAATTGCTTTCCAACAAATCCAATTTAGTGTATTGCACTCTAATTTTGTGAAAGAGTAAAAAGAAATCCTTTCAGTTTGGTTTTAAGAGAAAAAAAATGCAGTTCACTGTCCCATCGTAACTTAAAAGTAAAAGGAGAATTTTGAGAGAGTGGAATTTTATTTGGAAAAAGTAAAGAAAATAAAACAACATAAAAAAAAGGTGAAAGTATTTCAGGAATATTATTTGTTGGAGTATAAAACAAGCTGAGGATTTTAGTCTAAAATTTTTCAGAAATTCGAATTTTCTTAAGCACTATACCACATTGGGAAAAACAACAACATTGTTATAGTGATTTATTGTAAATTGGAGAGAATTCGTCGAGATTTAAAATAGTTCATAGAGTTCTAAGAGATTTAAAACAAAACAATTCTTTCTAAGTAAATTTTTGATTTTTTTCACATAAGTCGAATGAGTTTCAAAAGCTATTTTCTTTCTTATAGTGTGAAATTTCTCATAAAATAAGGCAGTTATTTTGAAAATAAGTAAAATTAAAATAAACTGATGTGTCAGTAAAACAAAGGTAAAAGCCAAGGGTGGCCAACCTTGAATATTTTTCCAGACCGTGAGATTTATCACAATTTTACAAAATATATTTATTTTATAATATTTAAAGTAGTGAAAACCAATGTATTAAAAAAAATACATTTGCACATTCATATGTTCAAAATTACATCAAATATGCAAAAGAAATAAAAAACTTACAGCTACTTTTGAAACCCGATTCAGTAATTTAAAGTTAGATAAATACAACAATTATTTTTAATTATATTTATCTCCCTTTGATATTCAAATCGAGTCGACCTCAGAATATCTCCAAATGGAACTGTTGACTTACAATGAAATACTGATTTAAAAATATTCTTGAAACATAAACGAATTAGACTTAAAAAGGATAACTTTTTTAGGCATTAGAGTCAAACAGAAAGACAAAGAAATTATTTATACTACAAAATGTAGTTAAAAATCATAATATTTTTTATTTGTAAATGGATCTGTACTGATACAAAAATTTTTAAATTTAGTAACAGATACCGTAATTTTGTGATATTTACTGAGCTACGGATATACCAATCTATATTACTTTAGATTGTATTGTTTATTATATATCTGGGTTATGACTAAAGGAGTAAATGTTTTTATTGCTGTCTTATAAAATGTTTGTTATTGAATTTGAGAGTTCCTTTTTGTTTTAGAATCCTAGCAGCAGTTACTTTTTGTATTCAGTAGATTGGAGAGCGTGAATCTAAATTGCTTTCCAACAAATCCAATTTGGTGTATTGCACTCTAATTTAGAGAAAGAGTAAAAAGAAATCCTTTCAGTTTGGTTTTAAGAAAAAAAAAAAAAGATTAAAAAAATGCTGTTCACTGTCCCATCGTAGCTTAAAAGTAAAAGGAGAATTTTGAGAGAGTGGAATTTTATTTGGAAAAAGTAAAGAAAATAAAACATCATAAAAAAAGGGTGAAAGTATTTCAGGAATATTATTTGTTGGAGAATAAAACAAGCTGAGATTTTAGTCTAAAATTTTTCAGAAATTCGAATTTTCTTAAGCACTATACCACATTGAAAAAAACAACAACATTGTTATAGTGATTTATTGTAAATTGGAGAGAATCATCGAGATTTAAAATAGTTCATAGAGTTCTAAGAGATTTAAAATAAAACAATTCTTTCTAAGTAAATTTTTGATTTTTTTTACATAAGTTGAATGAGTTTAAAAAGCTATTTTTTTTCTTATAGTGTGAAATTTCTCATAAAATAAGGCAGTTAATTCGAAAATAAGTAAAATTAAAATAAACTGATGTGTCAGTAAAACAAAGGTAAAAGCCAAGGGTGGTCAACCTTGAATATTTTTCCACACCGTGAGATTTATCACACTTTTACAAAATATATTTATTTTATAATATTCAAAGTAGTGAAAACCAATGTATTAAAAAAAATACATTTGCACATTCATATGTTCAAAATTACATCAAATATGCAAAAGAAATAAAAAACTTACAGCTACTTTTGAAACCCGATTCAGTAATTTAAAGTTAGATAAATACAACAATTATTTTTATTTATATTTATCTCCCTTTCATGTTCAAATCAATTCGACCCTAGAATATGTCCAAATCGAATTTTTTGACTTACAATGAAATACTGAATTAAAAAACATTTTTCAAACATAAGCCAAATATGTAGACTTAAAAAGGATAATTTTTTTGTACATTAGAGTAAAAAAAAAGACAAATAAATTATTTATACTACAAAATGTAGTTACAAAACATAATTTTTTTTATTTGTAAATGTATTTGTACTGATGCAAAAATTTATAAATTTATAAACAGATAACGCCATTTCGCGTTATTTATTGAGCAACGGATATACCACTCCATTTTATTCTAGATTCTATTATTCATTATAGATTTCAATTATAACTAAAGCCGTAAATGTTTTTATTGCTGTCTTATAAAATGTTTGTTATTGAATTTGAGAGTTCCTTTTTGTTTTAGAATCCTAGCAGCAGTTGCTTTTAGTATTCAGTAGATTGGAGAGCGTGAATCTAAATTGCTTTCCAACAAATCCAATTTAGTGTATTGCACTCTAATTTAGAGAAAGAGAAAAAGAAATCCTTTCTGTTTGGTTTTAAGAAAAAAAAAAAGATTAAAAAAATGCTGTTCACTGTCACATCGTAACTTAAAAGTAAAAGGAGAATTTTGAGAGAGTGGAATTTTATTTGGAAAAAGTAAAGAAAGTAAAAAATCATAAAAAATAAAAAGGAAAGTTGAAAGTATTTCTGGAGGTTTTTATTTGATGGAGAATAAATCAAGCTGCGAATTTTAGTCAAAAATTTTTTCAGAAATTCGAATATTTCGTAAGCACTAAAACCACATTGTGAAAAACAGCAACATTGCTATAGTGATTTATAGTAAATTGAAATAGTGCATCAGGACTTAAAATTGGAAAACAATTCCTTTTAAGTAAATTCCTTTTTTCAACCTACACATGCCAATCAATTTGACCAAACACAAAATACTCTCAGACATAAAGAACGCTAACCTGCAACAACAACTGCTATGTGCAAATATCTAAATGGATATCGATTTGAAAGAGTGGAGAAACAGATACCGCACTAGTAAAATAAATATTTTTTCATGGTTCATTTTTTTATTTCGTTTATATATTTATATGTTCTATATATTTCATTATTACTGTTATATATTTCTTTACAATGCGTTTATTATCATTATTATTATATTATCTATGTTTACATGTAAGAATAATAGTAAACACAAAACAAATAACTCCTTATGTTTAAATTTTTCACTCCCAAAAATGTCTATTGTAGGTCTAAATCTAATATAGGGCTATATAATTTTATATGCGGTCCGCGGAGTTATTTCAAAGTGGCCCACAAAATCATTTGGATTTGCCATCCCTGGTATAAATTATAAATCTGTATTCTGTGAATAGTAAAGCCAACATAAGGACTTCTCTTATAATAATAGATAGTTGGATTAACTGGAATAAAATTGAAGATATTGTAATTTTTTTTTCTATGCCATCAAGAGGTAATTAATACTCAAATAATGTTTATGGATGTTATTTTACAGATTATCACGTCATTGATTATATTTATATCATAGTTTTAAACAAAGAATGTTGGAACGAACATTCTGTAGATGACGGTTTTTGAATGATGGGTTAGGCTGGGTTCATTAAGAAGTTCAGTTCAAAACCGAATATGTAAAGCCGAAATAAAAGCTCCTATGCCTATGCTACAGATAGGCAGTGTAATTATAGAGAGGAAAATCTTTCACTATTTTTTTTTACAGATTATCATATCATTTATTTTGTTTACTTTTTTTAATTTATCATTTCTTTATGTTCACACTTAGAGACAGGACCGGATTTAGATGAAAAGAAGCCCTATGCTATTCCACTTGTGAGGCCCTTTCATCTCCCCTTTTTAAGTTTGTAAATTACATGAGAGATAATAAAATACATCATTACTTGTTATATATCAATATGTTAAATCTTTATAAAAAATGTGGCACGGATAATAAATAAAACAAAAGTCGAGAACACTTATTTGGGCATTTATTCTCAGCACCCTATATAGTACTTGCAACAATAACTAATCAAACATAACACACAGCATTTACATGCACTTTATTTATGCAAAAACAAACCAGAGCATAGTAGCATAAGGCGCGTCAATATTTGCCATAGCAATCAGTGAGAATATGAACTATACTTTGGTGCAATCTAGTATATACAAACGAACAGACCAATGAGCCGAACGCGTTGATCTTAACCAATACATTTTTATGTTTGTTTATTAGTCATATATGTAGAATTTCTCCTTATTTTCGATTCAGTGCTTATAGAATAGTGTAATTCTAATTTTGCTAACAATTTAAATGTAGGCCCCTCTTGATCTTTCCTATAGGACCCTATAGGAAAATCCGGCCCTGCTTATAGATGAAGATTGTGGCATAGCTTTATGGACGACATTTTGGATTAGATTTATTAAGAAGCTTTATTAGAAACCAGACAGGAAGCAAAAACGGCTATGCATAATCTACCGATAGGCATTGCAAGTACAGAGAGGGAAATTTTTTTATTTTACAGATTATCATATTGATTTTGCTTACTTCACATTTATAAATGAAGATTATCGCAATGACTTAGTGGACGGAGCGTTGGGTTCGGTTTATTAGGGATATGGAAGCTATAGATGTTCAGATGGAAACTATATAGTTAAAATCGCAACAACATATAGGCAACGAAATAATACATAGATAAGAAAATCCTTACACTGTTTATCTCTTTTCTATTTCTTACGGATTATCATATCATTTACCTTTTTGTTGCACACTTTTTAATAAAGATTGTCTCAGGTTTTTGTGAATGAGAGGTTGAGCTACGTTTATTAAGAAGGTCGGTTCAAATCGGGACAAGTAAAATAGAAACAAAAGCTTCTGTTCATATGCTACGGATAGGCATTGCAAATAGAGCGAGGAAAATTCTTTCACTCTTTTTTTATGAATTATAATATCATTGGATTTTATTTACTGCAAGTTTTTAAATGAAGATTGTCGGAATTGCATAAACTAACGCACTGGGTTGGCTTCATTAGGGAGCTCAGTTATAAACAGAAGAAGTAAAACAGAAACAACGGATAAGCAGTAAAATTATACAGAGAAGAAATTCCTTTCACTGTTTTCTTTTTTTCCTTACGGATTATGATATGACTGATTCTGCAATTTTTAATTTTTTTTACTGCTATTTTATAATGAAGATTGTCTAAATGGTTTTGTTGATGTCTGGTTGGGTTATGTTTATTAGAAAGATCGGTTGGAAAACCGGACAAGTAAAACAGAAACAAAAATTCATATTCATACGCTACAGATAGGCAGTACAAATATAGAGATTAAACCCCTTTCGCTATTTTTTACGGATTATCACATCATTGATTTTGTTTACTGCACATTTATAAATGAAGAATGTTGGA
>BPLQ01008530.1:129019-161019 GCA_021605075.1 Caerostris darwini
CAGATAGAGAGATAGTTTTAAAGTAAGATAAGTAGAGCTCAGTTCTATGTCCTGATAATTAAACAACCGAAAGTAGGTAAATTATATAATTTCACTAATTATCCGAAACAAGGAATAAGCAGTGAAATTATATAGATGGGAAAATCCTTTCTCTATTTTTTTTGTAGTATCATATGTTTGTTATGCCGACTTAAAATTAAAAAAAAAAATTGCTTTAGCTCTTTAATGACTTTTTTTTTATTTAAAATAATAAAATATATTTGTCGTCTGAGTTGTATGTTAAAAGGCAGTTATATTTCATAATACACAGAGCATAATCTTCTAAACAGTACCGAAACCTAAAAAACACCTTTCTGAAGTGAGATATTGGCAGAAAAAATTCTTCTCAAATTCGCATGATTTTCAAAAATCCATTAAGAATATTAAAAGAAATCTGAAAAAAATTATCTATTACATGTATTTTCAAATATATAAAGATACATTGAATAACTATCTAATAATATTCTATCTAAAAGCTAGTTCATCCTAGAGTTTTAAAAAGTAAGAAATCAAAGATTTCGGTCTTGGCCCTTAAAGGATGCAGAAAAGAATTCATACACCATTCCTTAGACGGATAAAGGCAAACCGAACAAACGTTCTGGAAAATAATGCAGTGGCATTATGTCGCATTACTTCAGTTCCGGGAAAAGCTTAAAGTGGAAACGGAAAGATAAATAGTCATTTCTCATAAATCAAAAAGCATACACATACACATACACACAAGAAAAAAGTCCCGAAATTCGATTTGAATGCAGTGAAATATCATCTCTCAGAATACGTGGTAATCGATACAGAACAGGCGACCTGGCATCCACAAAGTAAATACGGAGAGTATTGAAAAGCCAATTCTCCTTTACATGGGGAGCATAAAGCTTTCAAATGGTATGTTTACATCCATCGACTAGCTTGAAATATGCGAGCAGAGTAATGCGATATGGTTGGAGGGGACAAATCCATATTTGAAGAGACTGCCTAGGTTAAGACTTCCGTAAATTATGCAGGGGTTTCGGATGAGAATTATCAGCATTTTTTTAAGCAAAAAGAAAAAGTACACTGTATCATACTTGAACTTTAACTTTATTTGCATTTGATAACAAAAATTAAAAAAAAAAATAAATAAATAAGATGTATTCAATAAAGTAATTGGTATACTATGGATTAGACTAGTTGCCCGCCTTGAATATTTTTCCAGCCCGTAAGATTTATCACAATTTTACAAAATCTATTTATTTTATAATGGGTAAAGTTATGAAAATCAATGTATTAAGAAAATACTTTATGCGTGCATCCGGCGTATTTTTCCGGCCCGTAAGATTTATCACATTTTTACAAAATATATTTATTTTATAACTGTCAAATTTATGAAAACCAATCTATTAAGAAAATACTTTATGCGTGCATCCATATATTCAAAAATTAGCTGTCGAAATTATGAGAAGAAATTAACTTTCTTGTGAATATATGACAGATATTGATTTATTTATGAGTTTACAGTTATGAGTTCACAGAATAATTAAATTATATTCTGCGAACTCATGATGAGCTCGAATTTTGGAACATCTAGTAAAACAGGTTCTATTGTTCACTTTAAGTGACCTCAGTGACCATTTCTAGATATGCACAGTTGATTGGTGGCGACTGTTAATTGAAGTTGTTAGCGCTTTTCGCTCAACTTACACCTGCGAATCACTCTTTTCGAAAATGAAAGTGACCAAACACAAAACACGCTCAAATATAACGGGTGCAACACCAGTTACTATGTGCCAATACCCAAATTGAGATCGATTTGCAAAAGCTAAGTGAAATAGTGGAGAAACAAATATAGCACTAGTAACATAAATATTTTTTAATGATTTCTTTTTTTAAAAATTATTTTATATTTATATTTCACTTTTAATATTATATATTTCGTTATAATGTGAGTTTAGTATCATTATTATTACATTATCTATGTTTACATGTAAGAATAATAGCAACCACAAAAATAATAACTCATTATGTTTCAATTTTTCACTCCAGAAGTGTCTATAGTGGGTATAAATCTAATATGGGGATTTATAATTTTATATGATTGGCCACGGAGTCATGATGCATTTCCAAAGTGGTTCGCAAAATTATTTGAGTTTATTGAGTATTTTATAGATTGCAAATAAACAACAAGTCAATATGATTCTATTGTTTAAAAAAATTGTCCTCAATTTGTCTCTGTCTTTTGACATTTTTTGATTTCGTGATAATAATACTCTATTTGACGATCTTATATGATACGAATCATCTTAATTTATGGTATAATGAATGTTTTTCTTGTTTTAGAAATTTGGAGTAGTGGATTAATTCTGCAAATTAACTACAAAATTGATTTAAGTCTTTAATCCATGGTAGAAATGTTACAGTATCGTCCATAAAGCTCTGTGAATGTAAGATTTAATCTTTGAAAAATAGAATATACTTATCTAAATAAATAAGAAAATCAGTGAAATAAAGTAGCCTGTTATTTTATTACATATAACGGAAAACAAAGAAAACGCGTGTTATAAGTAACAACATGAAAATTATGTAAATATGTAATAATATGTGTAAATAATAATGTAATAAATGTGTAAATAAAATAATAAAATAATAAAAATGTAAATATGTAAAACATGTAAATTTTTTAAAAATAAAAATAATAGTGATATAACCAGGCGTAGTGCAACTAAAAGTTATTGTATTAAAATTCATAGTAATATAATCATTTATAAATATTAAAAACATTTGTAGGCTTAACATATAAGTTTCCTTATTCCATAAGTTAATATTGAAATTATTAAATCTTTAGTGAAATAAATTTTTACACTTTAAAAACATTTAAAAGCAGTGTTGTACAGAAATTCCTAATTTTTAAATTCTTATTTAGAACAATTAACTAAATGAAAGATTTTAAGCCTTAAAAATTTAATTAATTAATTATACAAAAATTAGTACATTAGTTAGATCTAAGTAAGAACAATCTCATTAAATTAATCAAATTGTTTCATTACAACCTGAAGTGTAATTAATTTTAAAATAAACAGAACCAAATGGAAATCATAGTATATTTTACATAATTATGTCAACAGTTTTCCTTTACAAATGATCTTGTACCTATGATTAATATGCTTAGTTCGGAAAGTTTTGAGCACTTCAGATTAAATGTAATTATCTCAAAAGCAGCTTAAGGTAATTTATAAATAAACACGATTAGTTCATATATCTTCTGTATTAATGATATATATAATGCTCACCTGCTTATTATATGTGCCTGACAAAAAGATGCAGTGTTTAATGTGTTCAATTTCAAAGCAATACAATGTCCTTTAAGGGTACTAGTAAATGACTTAAAATATATTAGTACATTAATTATACAAGGAAAAAACAGTAAAAATAAAAAAAAGAATTAAAAATAGTTAACGAATAATTACTCGTCTATACAAATTGAATTTTTAGAAATGTGATAAAACTTGCTTTTATCAAAAATGTTTCGAATCGTTTGGATGAAAAAACATATAAACAACTTTTTGTAGAATTTCGTTCTATTAAAATGTGATGTTATTTATTTTTGATTATTTAATTTATAAGTGAGGAATTTATGCTTATGAAAGTTAGTAATGAATGAATAATTATTTTTTGATATTTAATACGTTTTTATGACATGCATTCTTATTTTATTGATGTTCGTATGACATATATTCTTATTTTATTGATGTTCTTATGAAACAAGTTCTTATTGTTGTTCTTATGACATCTGTTCTTATTGATAATAAAATTCTGTAATAAAACATTAAAAAGTGTATTTTTTTATGTGTAAGAATTAAAATAAAATATTTTTTAATAAATTAATGTAAGCTAAAAAATTAAAATTAATTTCTTAAATTTCTTCCAGCATAAGCTATAATAATGGGTAAAAATAATTATTATTCGTTTTAATTTTTAAAAAAACACAAATTTTTAAAACATAAACTAAACTAAAGCATAAAAAATTGATGTAAGACGTAAATGTAGATATATAAAAAAGATTTAATACTTTTTGGATTAAAAAAAGTCACTACAATTTATAAACTTATATAATTTTATTGCTTCCTTCAATTTTCTTAATAAGTAATGAAACAATCTTAAATTATCTTTATTGCTTTCTATTTAAAATTAGATAGCGATTCACTTAACACTAATTCGACCAATTTCGAACCTCTTAACTAAAATTGTTGTAGATAGCAATTACGTACCGTTTACCATTAAACTTTTTATTACCCTGAATTCACAACGAGACACAAAGGAACTGAACTCTGGAGAGGCAACTGGCAATGATCTTACAGATTACTACTAATATGCCATTAACGATAATTGTGGTAGACATCTCATTACTAGGTAATCCTCAATCACTGCGGTAATCCTCAGTTTCATAGGACCAAATAGTGATAACGGGCTTTGCGTCTTCCTCTCATGCGGTTGGTCATGCGGTAAAGTAATTAAATTATTTAGTAAATCAATTTGGGTAATAAAAGGGGATCAATGCTTAATACAGCGTTCAGGATTAGAGCGCTGAAGCATGGCAGCCTTTCTTAACCCAACTTGAGTTTGCAACTAATCTAGATGATGGGTTATAAATAAATCAATTTACTTCATAACTTAAGCATGGGACATGTAAAATTGAATTATGTTTTATAGTGAAGTCCCCAATTAATTTCTGAGTAGGTTGTTATTATAAAAAAGCTATAAACTCACAAATTCGTTGTTATGTTTTATTGGTTAACTTTATGTTGATATATTTTTTAATAACTTACAAAAGAACTCATTTATGTAAACATCATTAAATAATAAATGTTCTTTTTACACCAACGGCATCATGATTCATGAATTTATTCATGAGAATTATAACCAATGGGTACATATGTTTTCATTGATGTGTGTCTTTTCCTGGAATGGTATTCAATGGCTTTATGAAAGAAAACCCATAAAATTCTTATTATAATGTTTCTTTATAGATGTCGATATTTACATATACAATTAAAAATTTCTACTGAGTAATTCCTTATCAAATCATGCCTTCATTGGATTCAAACTTCCATTCTAGTCATGCTTTTTCTAATAATACGAATTCTAATCATGCTATGCATGTCCAATTGTCTAGCACTCTATCCTTTGGCACCATATGCTTCAGATTGAAATCTGGGCCGTGGCATGGATGTTTGTTAGTGATTTGGAATCCACATTAAACTGTAGGTCCTGGTCTAATTAGCCTAAAGTGTGCAAAAAATGAACTTAGAGCGAACATACAAAACCAAATCATTCTTACTATTGATCATGTGATATATTTTTTTTTGTTTCATTTTTATTAAAGGATCTTTTTTTGAAAGAACTAATTAGTTTTAATTGTTGTTTTTAATTTCATTAATTGTCTCTGCTTATATTCTGGCAGAATTTCAAATAAACTGTTTATTAAGAATTGGGTATTTTTTTATTCATGTTTTTCCCTTATTTCTTAATCTTTATTCAGTTTTTTAATTACTTTTTTCACTGAACATCACAATGTTAGATCTATTCAGTGCGTGACGCTCTAAGTACCCATTTATAATAATTGCTTTACATTTGTGAATGAAGATGAGAGTAGGCATGCCGAAAAAAATATTCATCACCTCCCCTTAACAGACACAGTTGAAGATAAACATCCAGTCGCAATCTTCGTAGAGTTCTCTTTGCTTTTTAAAGAAGTAATAGCGAATCAAACATATACCAACCAATTTTTATGATGAAGTACGTCAATCAATTTACGTATTAATATGCTTAAGTAGTAATCAATATGATTTACTACTTACGTAGAATACACAACACTAAATTATGCATTACAGAAAAATCAACTTATCCTAACTAAACACTTAACATAAAAAAAAAAATTAAAGTATATATTTTGATTTTATATATAAGTTTACCCACTTAAAACAACTGCCTCACATTTGTATGTATGGGAGGGCATTCAACATACATGGTGGCATGTATGGATCCCCTTGCTTCACATTTGTGTATGGAGAAGAAAGTGGGCATTCCGAAAAAAAAATATCTATCACCTCTCCTTAATAGTCACAGTTGAAGATAAGACATTCAGTCGCAATCTTCTTAGAACTATCTTACTTTTTTAAGTAAATAGTGAATCCAGCATTTATCAACCTATTTTTGTGATGAAGTCAATCAATTTGATTTACTACTTAAGCGTAGAAGACGCGACACTAAATTATGTTTTACAGAAAAGACAGCTTATCCTAACTATACAGTAAACAATAAAAAAATGATATTAAAGTATATATTTTGATTTTATATATAAGTTTACCCAATTATAATAAATACTCTTCATTTATATACATGGAAAGGCATGCAATATATACGAAGTATATATGAAAGGTACATATGGATCATTTGTATATATGGAGGGCCAAAAACCAATCAATATCACCTCTCACTTAGTAGTCACAATTGGTGCGAAACATCCAATTACAATCCCCGTATGGTTCTTTTAATTTTTTAAAGCAGTAATAGCAAATTAAGCCTTTATCCACAATAATCACATCAATCAAGCCTTTATCTTAACGATGAGATGCATGTAAATAAGTTTGGTTTACACTGAAGTGACAAAAGTCATGGGATACCTCTTAATATCGTGTCGGCCCTCCTTTCGCCCGGCGAAGTGCAGCAAATCGACGTGGCATGGACTCAACAAATTGTTGGAAGTCTTCTGCAGGAATATTGAGCCATGCTGTCTCGATAGACGTCCATAATTGTGAAAGCGTTGATGGTGCAGGATTTTGGGCACGAACAGACCTCTCGATGATGTCCCATAAATGCTCGATGGGATTCATGTCGGGCGATCTAGGTGGCCAGATCATTCGTTGGAATTGTCCAGAATGTTCTTCAAACCAATCGCGAACAGTTGTGGCCCGGAGACATGGCGCATTGTCATCCATAAAAATCCCATCGTTGTTTGGGTACATGAAGTCCATGAATGGCTGCAAGTGATCTCCAAGTAGCTGAACATAAGCATTTCCAGTCAATGTTCGGTCCAGTCGCACCAGAGGACCAAGTCCATGCCATGAAAAAACAGCCCACACCATTACGGAGCCACCACCAGCTTGAACAGTGCCTTGCTGACAGTTTGGGTCCATGGCTTCGTGGGGTCTGCGTCACACTCGAACCCTACCATCAGCTCTTACCAACTGAAATCGTGACTCATCGGACCAGGCGACGGTTTTCCATTCATCTAGGGACCAACCGATATGCTCACGTGCCCACGAGAGTCGCTGCAAGCGATGTCGTTCTGTCAGTAAGGGCACTCGAGTCGGTCTTCTGCTGGAATAGCCCAAAAAAGCCAAATTTCTCCACACAGTTCTAACAGACAAGTCCGTTGTACTTCCCACATTGATTTCTGCGGTTATTTGACGCAGTGTTGCTTGTCTGTTAGAATTTGCGACTCTTTGCAGACGTCGCCGGTCTCGGTCGTTAAGTGCAGGCGGTTGACCACTGCGCTGTCCATGGTGGGATGTTATGCTTGAAGTTTCATACTCTCGGCACACTCTTGACACAGTGGATCTGGGAATGTTGAATTCCCTAACGATTTCCGAAATGGCATGAGCCATGCGTCTAGCTCCAACTAACATTCCGCGTTCAAAGTCTGTTAATTCCCGTCGTGCGGTCATTATCACGTCAAAACCTCTTCACATGAATAACTTGAAGAGAAACGAAAGCTCTGCGCATTTATACCTGTTCTACGCGATGCTACTGCCATCTGAAAATTTGCATATTGCTATCCCATGACTTTTGTCACTTCAGTGTATAATGTAAACATGAAGAATGTAAAACTCAATTAAGTGTCGTTTCGTAAATTATGTTTCTTATCTTTTTGTTTTATACATAAAGGCATTTAAAGGCAAATTATAAACATCATTGAACATATATTATTAAACTATGTAATTAAAAATCGATATTACTGCTAAAAATAATTTATCTGAAAGATGCTCATAATGTGGAAACCTGAAATGAATATTAGCTTATAACTTAAAGGGGTACTAAAGTAATTAATCTAAATGTTAAAATATTGCTTGCAATTGGAGGAGCTAGTGAACTAGCACGTGCTTTACCATCTTGTGACGTTTTGCAAGATGTTGGCAGTCTATTAACATTAATAAAGTTGAATTTTATGGAAATTGGCGAAGAAAATACAATTTTTAATTTTAGAAACTTTTTAGAGATATTGACATTCTAAAATTTATTAAAATGAGCAGAATGAGATGGACCGGTCATCTCATGCGAATGAAGAGTGATAGAGCTGCTTTGAAAGTTTTCAATCCATTCCCTTTTGGACATGACCAAGGGGAAGACCGAAAAAGAGATGGGTCAATTGCTTAGACTCTGATTTTAACGTTATTAAGATCAAAAACTGGAAGTCCATGGCTAAGAGGAGAACAGCTTGGCTGCATCTTTTAAAGGAAGCCAAGGCCTAAAACGGGCTATCGAGCCAGTTATGATGAAATTTGAATTTAATCTAATAAGCTTAGAAAAATTAATAATCAATGATAAATAAATCTTTCATATCTTGTAAGATTTTCATATATTTTTTAAAAAATATTTTTCATTTAGAATTCATGAATAAGATATAGTATACCTTGCCACATTTTTAGTACACTATATGAAACACATGAGACAAACAAATGTTTTAAAAAACTAATATGAATTTTTAAAACTACCAATGCCAAATAAACATTTAAACATTGTATACCATTCATAATATATACTGCATGATATACAAACAACGCACCAATGTACATTGTATATCATGAAACATTCTTGATATATAAGCATTATTTATTACCAGAGTAAAACTGTCAATGCGAAATAAACAAGAATATACTCGCAATCGAGTATCCCCGTTTTCTAAAAACATTTAAAGTCAGAGGGGAACCGAATCCCCCTACTTTCATGAGGCAGTCTGATTTATTACTGAAACATAAGGGGTGGTGGTTAAATTTATTTTAAATGAAAAACATTCAAGCCAAAGGACATCAACTGAAAATTTGATCTTCTTCCGTCTTTTTATTTCTGTATGATGTTGATATAACTTAACAGTGGCTTAGTTTAGATCTGAAGTCTTCTTAATATATGAATATATTCTGTGATTTAAAGAAATTTTCAGTATGAATTAAGCTTTCTAGTAATGTTAAATCCTTTTTTCTCACTGTATTTTTGGAAGAAATGTTCTTTTTTTCTTTAAATAAATTTTAATAAGTTTTATTAGTAAGTAATAATATTGTTTAATAAGTAAGTTTTGTGGAGTACCCCAATTAATGTATATATAAAAAAAAAAACAGAAAACAATTATTATTTTTAAGGTATCCTATAATATTGCTTTTATCATCGCAGGGAGATGCATCTGAACTACTCTGAAGCCAAGGGAATACCATTTAAAGTTTCTATGGCAGCATAGAAAAGCGTTTATCCACCAAAGCAGTGATCCTATAGATAAGGGTGGCCAATCCGCGATATTCCTTGAATATTTTCCCGGCCCTTGAGATTTATCATATTTTTACAAAATAAATTTAGTTTATACTGACCAAAGTAGTGAAACCCAAAGTATTAAAAAATGCCTTATGTGGGCATCCATATATTCAAAAATTAATTGTCGAAATTCTGAGAAAAAAATAGCTTTGATTTTAAAATAATATTCTTACGAATATATGCAAAATACTGTTTTATTTATGAAATTACAGTTATGAGTTTGCAGAATAATTAAATTATGTTCTGTGAACTCATGATGCACACTCATCTTGGAACATCTAATATAACAGGTACTATGTGTCACTTTAAGTGACCTCAGTGGCTCAGCAATCACCCGTAGATACGCGCAGTTGATTGTTGATAGCAGAGTAAACAAGACTCTTCAAATTGTTAGCACTTTTGGTTCAACTTACACATGTGAATCTTTTTTTTTTTTTTCAAATGAATTTGACCCAACACAAAACACCCTCAAATATAACGGACACTAACCTGCAACACCAATTACGATGTGCAAATATCCAAATTGAGATAGATTTGCAAAAGCTAAGTGAAAGAGTGAAGAAACAAATATCGCTTAGTATCATTATTATTATGTTATCCATTTTTACATATAATAGTAAACACGAAAATACTAACTCATTATGTTTCAATCTTTCACTCTAAAAAATGCCTATAGTTGGTGTAAATCAAATATGGGTTATATAATTCTATATGCCGCCCGCGGAGTTAAGATGCATTTCCAAAGTGGTGACCACCTTCTATTGATAGTAGTCAGTTAGCTTTGCATGTTTATATGCAGACGTATAGCTGGATAAATATTTCTGCATTACAAAAAAAAAATTCTGACAATAGTTATATATTTATTTTATTATGCAGTAAAACTGCATAAATGTATGATCACATAAAAAGAACAGTTATATATAAAAAAATTGTCTGAATGTAATTTTATTTCAATTCATTTTTTATTGTCAATTATAATAATAAAAAATGAAATGTCTTCAAAAAATTTCTTCTGTGTTACAATAGAAAATTAAACATTTTCTCATGAAAATTTCAATTAAAAGCAAACATATATTGTAAATTTTATAAAGTCAAACATCTTGTTATATTTTGCTGTATAAAAATGTGTATTTTAGTACTATTTTTTTCTTTACTTAATTTAATGCTTATGAAATTATCTGGGACATATGATATTAATTAGCTATAAAGAAAGATATTGTTTTGTTACATTAAAAAAAATAGATTTATCAATTAATTGCTAAAAAACACGTAATAAGCATAATTGGCAATTTTTTTCGTGCATTACGTTATAATTATATTAAAGATTGATTGCCAAAAAATATTTAGATAATAAATTGATGTAATTTTTTTGGGGGATGAAATAAATAAGCTCGCATTTTTTTAATTTCTTTTAACTAACATGTGACAATTTTTTCTGATAAAATAATTTTATGCATTTTTAAAATTCTTACGGAATGTAATGTATATATATATGCAAATAAGATTTATATTATTAGGAGGTTTTGATGTTTAACAATTTTGTCTTAGAAAATTTAAAAAAAAAATATATATTCCTTAATATTTTTGTAAGTTTATTAATTTTTTCTTTTGAAAATGAATATTTTATTTTAGGACTTGTAGAAAACTATATATGATTTGTGTTTTTGTTTAAATGCATTTTTTATAGAATTGTTTCATGTTTTATACTTTTTAATACAACTAATGTTATTTTTGTGTATATTTACATATGCCTATTTATTAAGTGCTTTTGGATACTAACAAGCCAGTTGACCTGGAAATTCCCATGTCTATCACAAGTATGGGAACGACAAATATATAAGCATGAAATTTATTTAATTAGATTTTTAGTAAAGGGTGGAGAGTGTATAATTTCAAATATTGTTTCCAAGCTTCATTCAAAACAGTAAATTGAAACATTTTATCCGTATACATTAACCCAAATTTATTGCCCTGTACACCAAACTCGGCTTCCTCAATATTAGACGGAAATCGAAAAAAAAAATATTGTTCCTTTTGCTAGCAAGCAATTTTTTAATTCAATTGAATAAGTAAAAATGACATAATATTAATTATTTTGAAAACAATTTTTCTGAATAAAAAAGTTACAATGTCTTTTATTAATAAGCCATTTTAATTTACAATGTAAGAAACATCTTTTCACTGATATAATACCTAGTGCATATTATTATTATTAATATAAAACAATTTAATTAAAACTCAATTGCTTATATTGTTCTAATCCAACAAATTATACTTTGTTATGATACATAGAAGCTCTTCTTTCTAACTTTTTATTCTGCAGTTTTGAAATTGAGCCATCGAAATAAATACCTTCAGCTACACTATTTTCAATTGACAAAATGGCTAAGCTAGAGACTCGTGCTTGGTTAGTAGTGGATCTGAGATGATTCCTAATTAGTTTGGATCTTAGAAAAGTTCTTCTCACATGATGAAACAGAAACGCATAAACAAACGTAAGACAAACTTTAATGCTAAAGTGAGATTGGGAGCAGAGTCGAAAAGTTCATATTCAACCACAAAATCTTAGAATCATAAGGAAGTCTAATTAAGAGACTCTACTTTTGGAATTTTGCCGGCTTTTAGAAATATTCTTAGACGTGGAATTCAGATAAGGATATCATCTGCCGAATAATCATTGCAATTTTCAACCAAACTTTCTACAAATTTGTGAAGTTCATTTCCAAGGTTTCGATCATTTTGCTAGGTCAAACCGATCTGATATATATTTCACTACTTCGCAACATGTATCAATTTCTTGTTGAAACCTGTGAATGCATTCTAACATTGCACTTTTCAGTTCTTGGCTCAAATTCAGCGGATCGTCTGTAGCTATGTCACCGGGAATAGTTTTTCCCTCCTGGCAGTTTTTCTTTTGACATGTGTTTAGCCCATATGTCACACATGTGTTTAGTAAATTTTAGTGCTTCGAAATCATGGTAATTTTGTCCTTATATTGATAATAGACTCTTCGAATTTTATTACGAGAATCTGCAAATAGTTTTGTTAGTTAGTTGTAGTTAGACATTCTATAAACACAAAAACAACAAATAGAACATTGCCGGCAATAGAGTTTCAGATGCTCCTCTGGTTTCGATCATTACCAAAGAATCACGTAGTTCTTCAAAGACTTCAACATTCTTATTAAGCACCTAAACTAAGACTTAGCAGTTTGTAGTTATTACTCGATCTTGTTTTTGAAAGTCGCTTAACTGTAACTTCAACGTTTGTCAGAAGTATCGTCCATATGGGCTTAGAATCTGTGAAAAATATATACAAACTTTCTCGAAAAAGTAATACATGAGGAATTGTTGCAAAAGAGTGTACTCCACACTCAAGATACAAAAAATGTTTTAAGATTAAAACCTAAAATTCCTTTCTTGGTTAAGTTGAAAGTCTCTCTATACTCTAGCCATTGTCTACGCATAGTTGTATCCTTGTCGGCGGTACATTGAAAAATTATGTCCGCCTTTTCCATAACTTTTAAAATATGTTCCGGTATGCTAATGACTTTCTTTCCAGTTAACTGAAAAAAACCTAGTAATATTAACTGCTAATTTTAATCTATTTTCAACTTTTGTTTACACTATCTGAACGTCATGAATGATTTCACTCAGTTTATCTAGGCGTGAGATCTCAAACGTGCTAGATAGATAGATTTACAATTTTTTGGAGCGCTTTAGCCCCGGCGGGGGCCACATCTCCTGTAATGACAAGTCTGGCATTTGCAGACTTGTCATTACAGGAGAGTTGGTACTTAAATACTTTGCATTTTTAATGTTAACATCATTCCATCCCAAAGTAAGATGAACTTATTTTATATGGTTGGAAACAAACAACTTGTTAATATCTTATCTGATTGTGACTGAGTTGACTGTTCTAGACTGATTAAGCGCCCTCTTAATGCATGATCATATTTTGTTAGAAGTGTTCAATCAACCGTAGAAAATTCCCTTTGTTCTCTGCCAACATATGTTCTTTCACTTTGTTCTCTGTGTCTACGGAATAGAAGAAATTGTTTAGACATAAACATGCTGAGGTTTAGGAGTGTGTTTAAAATATCTCTGTAAAATATCTATCTTTCTATTTTAGCAGTTGTCTATCTAATTTTATAAATTTTTCTACTGGCAATACTTGAAGATTTCCATTTTTTCAAAACAAGCTATATGTTGTTCTGAGGTTTCATGGCTGTAAATTTTCGTAATAAGTTTCCACCAAATTTTGAAAACAATTAAAAATTTACATGCATTATTCAAATTTGCCTTTGTGCTAAAAAGCCTACAACAAAAACAGCACCTAACTTTTATTTTCAGTTGAATATACCATCCAGGTACATCCGTCATTTAGTCGACTGATATAAAACCAATCAAATATCAACTGTTGGTTAGCACCCTTCCTGCCATCCCTTTGTCTAATAACTGAAACAAATTTACTTAGAAATGTTTCACTTCCTTTTTTAATTAATTCTACTCTTAGAATACATGAAAAAGAGAAAGGCCAATCAGATATACAAGAAAAAAAATATTACTGTTAGTGTTTTCATTTGATCTGTCTTATCCTACTTCCTTTTTATCTAATGCACTGCCTTCAGATTTGTGTTCCCCTTCATTATTATTATCTCGAAGTTGTCATTTTTAAGCTTTGCAGTTTCTTCGTGAATGTCATCCCTAATTTTTTCCTCACTTCTGTGACTTCTTTCAGGTTTATAGTTAACTTTATTCTCGGATTGAGATATATCTTCAAATCCCTCTTCCTTACTTGATGATGATGCATCAAAACTTGATCGTCGATACATCAAAACTTTGTTCTTCCTTTTTCTTTGCTGTGCTCCACTTAGACGAGGTCGCTTC
Organism: Caerostris darwini; assembly: GCA_021605075.1. NCBI lineage: Eukaryota > Metazoa > Arthropoda > Arachnida > Araneae > Araneidae > Caerostris > Caerostris darwini. Next base: position 143,503 of record BPLQ01008530.1, read on the forward strand.
ATGGTCGTGGATCTGAAATACGAAATCTGAAAATACTAGTATGAATATCTAACGTGTTTGCACCAATCCTGGCTAGCTTAAGATTAATTTCCATTTGCTTATTTTTTTAATAATTTAATTTCGGTATTCATATCTGTTACATAATCTAGAAGTTAAATTCTTGATTTTGAGAAATCGAAAACGATTTTATTTCTACCAAAAATTAATAATGACATATTTTATTTACAATAATAAAGCAAAAAGTGCTGTTTATTATCGACAAAATTTCACTTTATGTTTCTCTTGTTGAGACAGAATAATTCAATTATTTTACCTATTATACAGAATGTTATTTATTAATAGAATTTTCGAGTTGTTGTTATCTTCAACTAATAACTACTCGCAGTAAGCTAGTAGAAGTGGAAAAGCATATTTCCCTCAAAGTCATGGTCGTAAACGAGAAAAAGCAGGTCCGAACAATGGTTGAATGAACTTATTTCATATGTATTAATTTACAACAACAAAATATACATACATGTTTCATTTTAATGTTCGTCATATACATGTACTGAATGCATCCTATGCCACATGGAGTTTCATATAACTAATTCAAAGTGATAATAATTTAATTAATTTAATTTGAATATAGTTTTATAATCATAGCACATTTTAAAAGTGATTTAATATAACTTCAAATATTAATAAATTGTTTCAAAGTCCTATTTATCAAAAAAGTGCGTCTTAGTTAAAAAATTAGTTAAAGTAAATTTTCATAAGAATTCACATTGAAATGTATCTTTTACTATTTACAATTTGGGGTATGACATCGACTAATGATTAAACTTGATTTCAGCGTATTTATAAATATTTTTTTAAGTGATAAATATGAAATTAACATGTTTTTAGAGCAAATATATCGCAGTTCTAATTATTTTAACACTGATCACGATTGGTACAAACCCGTTAAATTATAGTTTCAAATTATTCATGTTATTTTACAAACTCAAAACTGTATTTACCAAAAGTAATATCACAAAAGGCAAAAAGTATAATGATTAGATGAATGTAGCAAATTAACGCATAACAGCAATAATATGTCCTCACCGTCTCACAAATGGATATTATTCGTAGAGCAAATCTGATTAATATTTTTAATAATAAACTGAAGTACATCAAAATATTGGTGATATATTATATACAGTGATATATTATATACAATAATTATATACAGTGTGGAGTTTCTATATATCCAGAATAGGTCACACGTGAAATGCATCCCAACAGTATTTCGATGAGTTATATGGGTTTGTCCGCGCGACCTATTATTGTGCCAAATGACACACAATAAATGTTGCAACCATATTTCCATATATACCATAAAGCCATATTTCCGAAGAACTCGGCGTTATGTCTGTAGCCTAATGAAGCCTTGTCGATTGGAATTACCCTCTTCGGAATGGTACTTTGAAAAGGAGCATCAGCTCAAAAGCGTCAAAAAAGCTTGAAAATCAAGGATATGTTGACATTTTTGTACTGTGGTGTGGGTTCCTTTCAGAGGAACAGAGGGTGAAAAAGGAATATTATTTAGGCGATGCATTTATTTCAATTTATGTACATTTCAATTTATTCAATTTATGTACACTTCAATTTATTCACTTTCTGTTCATTTACATTTATTTAATTAAAAAAAAAAAATTAGTACAACATGCGTAATGTATATCGCCAGGCATCGCTTTCCCCCTCTTTCTAGCAAAAGATGAATTCCATGTCGAAAGGAAGACTATTTTAAGTATTTTACGAATCAAGTCTATTTTTTTGCTTTCTGGAAACGAAGGGAAGCTCTGCTCACACATGCCTTGAATCATTGATTGAAATCAGAAGGAACAATGTCTGGAAAATATAGCGGGAAGGATATGATTTTTTATTGAAGCCTTTCCAAGTAGCTTTCAACTTGCTTCGCAACATATGGCCGATGATTTTTCATGTCGTAAAATGCCTTTATTTTATATTTAATGCCTTTATTTTCCCCCGTATTCTAGTCGTTTTGCTTTCAATGTTATATTCAAACGCATCAGTTGTTGTCCATAGGTTTCATCAGTAATGATTACACCACGTTTTAACACCATTGGTATTAGAATTACCATCTTTAAATCACTTCAACTGTTTTCTACAAGTTCTATGAGCTGATAAGACTACTATTAGCTTCTAAAAGAAATTGATGCGTTTCAGCAGCATTTTTTTTCCAATTGAAACAAAAAATGAAGTCTTAAATAAATAAGCTCTTCTTTCGGTACTACAGACACGTTCATAACTAACAAAACTTATTTTCTGCATATAATGAATGATACATAAAGCCTAATCATAGTTATGGTGTGAAGTTGTTATTTATCTGAATCTTATGGTATTTTTCGTTATCCTATCGTCTAGAAACTTCTTTTATAAATGTTTTCCAAATCCAAACAAAATTGTACGAGAAAACATTATTTTTATTTTATTTTCACAGAGTAAGGATCCACCATGTATTCCCATAAGAACTATATAGTTAACAGGGAATAGTTCAAGGTTAGTGGGGTTTTCTTTGAAGCACGTGTTGGCCGTTATACTTTGAACTTTGCACATTTGTTTTTACGCAAGTTACACTTTGGAACCGAGGATTGGAGAGTGAGAAAAAAGAGCCTAGTGAAGAGGTCTAGACAGTAGAAAGGGTACAAGGACATTCAACGAACATGTTTTAATATGATTTTGTAAATATTTACTGTGTGTTTTACTTTGTGTGTTATGTGCTGCATTTCTTCCATCCTGCAATAATTTTAATTTCTCACCCGAGAAAACGAACGCATCAATGTTCTATTTCAAATCAAAATTTTAGTGCCAGATAACTTAGTTCTATAATTTAAATCAGTTAATAATTTAAATTAAAAAGATACACCCTCATGTTTTAAAATGGAAAGAATTGTTATTCTTATCTGTATTGAAATTATTTTTTTATCTGTATTATATGTTATTTTTGTATGTGCATTTATGTTATGCATTAGTAGATTTGGATTTTTTTATATATTTTAATATAATACTAATAATATGTTATTATTTTTGTTAATTGTATATTTCTACTATTACACCACCCCACTGTGCCTAGAGCTGATTTGATCCTATACAGTTTGAGAATGTTAATAGTGTATACATAATGCATATCTATTAATTTTTGCGTTAGAATTGAATTGTTAATTTTAATTTTGGAAATCAATGAGTAGATATTTTTAGGACCAAAAAGTTGATTACCATTTTTTACAAACATTTGTTGTTGCTGTTGTTAATAAGAACAACCCCTTTTTAAGCACTAATCCTTTCTTAAGCAAGGAAACAAAGGATGGTTTATATAAATTGGCCGTTAAGATGGAAGTGAGCGTAACATCCAAAATGAAAATGATAATTATTACCAAGAGCGAAACATATGAGAAAGATTCAGACTTCACAAAAGGACTATTTGAAATAATCATTAGCAGCAGGCTTGAGGTAGAAAGGAAACAAAAAGAACAGAGAGAGAGAGTTAGAACAATAAAAAGAACAGAGGGAATTCAAGTTAAAAAAACTTGAAAATGAATCTGAGCCACCATCAGCTACTGTTTCTAGCGGCAGCGGACAGCATCGTTTCGAATTAATTATGATCATAACTAAATTCAATTCAATAGAATATAACACTGCAAATTTTCTATCCTTATTGAAAGACAAACTAAAAGAGTCAAGAAAGATGTCGAAGACTGTGTATCATATTTCTTGACCTTATTGCTACTCGAAATAGTCCAGTTAATCGGTGGTGTATATGGGGAAAGATTAGGAGATTTTGAGTATATTAAGACAATTTTTTTATAAAGATTTAAATTGAATTCTGTAAGCATTAAGAAAAGATTTGGGGCGCATCAAAAGGTGGCTAAAAATCTTGCAAGGAGTTTTGTTATGAAATAACGAGATATTTTTAAGAATGGATAAAAGGGTTGCAAATAAAAGATTTTGAATTAAAAAAATCTAGTCATAATAGATCAACTTCAGAAAAGGATACCTCCTAAAGTAAGATCTCATTGATTAGATGAATAGGCAAAGCTTAATTCACCAACCAAGTTAGCAGGCAGATTGGATGAATATGATAGCGTTCATAGTTCAACCATGAAATCACTTGGAGCTATTCCAAAAGGAGGGATTACTGAAGGTATGTCCTGGTACCGCATCTTTAGGCTGAATGTTAAAGAAAGAGACAATATTTTCTTCTGAGATCATTCAAAATGGAACCAGCCAAGTCGAAAGGATTCAATCGGGTCTAACTTTAAGCTATTTGCTTTCCTTGTGTGGAGGAAGGACATAGTTCCAAGTTTTGTATAAAGAAAAATGAATCAAGGAATATTCTGGTTATATCACAAAATAATTTAGTTCAAAATTCTACCACCACAAGTGACAGTGAACCAGAGGTTCTAACTGCTACAATTTCTATTCAAGTATCTAAAGTCGACACCCAGTTTGACATAAATGATATGAAGACCATCAGTGCCAAATGCATAATGCAGTTTTGAAAGGAGTTATACATACAGATACACAAAACTCAATAGTACGTGAAGATATGGTGGCAGATACACATAACGGAGAAACAAAAATAACGATATCTTCAGCGTTTGGAGAAAGTGAGGTAATCCCATCAAGAATACTTAAGAAAGTTAACGATGATTTATATGGTAATGTTTCAATTACTTGTGCTGTTTCAAAACGGTTTATTGCTAAGTTTATCTGCTTATAAAATGCTAATTAAAATCGTCGAACTTCACAAGAAGAGCTGTTATGGGAAGACGACATTTTCAGAAACGGAAAAGCGTTTTGTCGTCTTTGAGGGTAACTGCTAATATATATATATCCATAATGAACTACATAAATGAATATCGATACTGAAATATATCCAGAATATACCAAAAAAAAATTTATTATGAAGCAGTTTCTAGTTTCCATTTTTTTAGCATTTTCGCCACTTTTGTGATGGATGTGCTTTTCCCCGAAGGGAGTAATAAGGATCCATCATGCGTTCCCACAAGAACTATATAGAGGACTGGGAATAGTTCAAGGTTGATAAGTTTTTCTTTCAAGCACGTGCTGACCCTTACATTAGACAAAGGACTTTGCACGTTGGTTTCTCCGCACCTTTGGTTTTAGAACAGTGCATTGGAGAGGGAGAAAGAAAAAGGGGGAAAAGTGTCTAGTGAAGAGGTCCAGACAGTAGGGAGGGTACAAAGATACTTTAACATGATTCGTAAATATTTACAGTGCATTTTGTTTTGTGGATTATGTGTTGCAGTTGTGAAGAGCTGTCTTTTCAACTTTAAATAAATAGGACAGCTAACGTTCGAATTATCATTTAAAGCAGGGGTGACCAACCCAAATGAAATTTGGAAATGTATCATAACTTCGCGGGCCTCATGTAAAATTATTTATCCCCATATTAGATTTAGATCCACTATAGACATTTTTTTGGAATGAAAAATTGAAACATAAGGGATTATTATTTTTGTGGTTACCATTATTCTTACATGTAAACATAGACAATATAATAATAATGACACTAAACGCACATTGTAAAGAAATATATAACACTAAAAATGAAATATATATATAAAATATATAAAAATAAACGAAATAAAAAAATTAAATCACTAAAAAAAATTTATTTTACTAATGCAAAATTTGTCTCTCCACTCTTTCACTTAGCTTTTGCAAATCAATCTCAATTCGGGTATTTGCACATCGTAATTGGTGTTGCGTCCGTTATCTTTAAGCGTGTTTTGTGTTTGGTCAATTTCGTTTTCGGAAAAAAACGATTTGCAGGTGTAAGTTGAACCAAAGGCGCTAACAACTTGAACAAAGAGTCTGGTTTGCTCTGCTATCAACAATCAACTGTGCATATCTAGGAATGGTCACTTAAAGTGAAACATAAAACCTGTTAGATGTTCCAAGATGCGCGTCCCTCATGAGTTTGCAGACTATAATTTAATTATTCTACGAAGTCATAACTGTAAACTCATAAATAAAACAGACAATATCTGTCATACATTCGCAAGAATATTATTTTAAAATCAAAGTTAATTCTTTCTCATAATTTCGGCAGTTAATTTTTGAATATATGGATACACGCATAATGTATTTTTTTAATACATTGGTTTTCACTACTTTGACCATTATGAAATAAATATATTTTGTAAAAGTATGATAAATCTCACTGATCGGAAAAATATTCTAGGCGGGCTGCGGTTTGGCCACACCTGACTTAAAGAAACAATTCAGTTTCTGCTATAACAACAGGAAAATTTACTGAATCAAAACCACACCCATTTTACACTAATCTGTACTATTTAATATGTAATATACGTGAGAAATTATAGAAAGCTTTCTTTTAAATAAGAGAAAGTTAAATTATAACAGGAAGGAATTAAAGACAGGATACGTTCAAATATTTCTAATAAATCCTTGCATTCTTATATAGATGTTGTGAAAAGAATATATATCTCTATGCTTTTGTTTTTTTCTCTAAATTGTTATTTAGTATTATTTTTATTTGATTATAATTCTTTAAAAAATATTAAATAAGGAGCTTCAAATAAATTGCAAAGTCTTTTATAAAGTCATCACAATTAAATAATTTTTGATAAAATATATTGATACCTTTGAAAGATTTAAAAAAAAAAATTTAATTATGCATTTAAACACATTTGATTAAAATAATTAACAGAAAAACAAAACACTTGTGTAAAAATTAGTTTTTGGATATAATTCAGTGAACAAATTAATATTTCTTGCATATTTGAGTATTAATGAACATGCTATTTTATAATAACGATATAGTAGAATTCTCACAATACTTATATGTGATTTAATGTGAAAAATTGTAAATTCATATTTGTCTAAAATATTTAAAAATAAAAAAGAATATGAACATTGTCTAAAAATTAAATTAATGTAATAAAACCTTTTTCCAAATCAAAGCAATCTTACATAAAAATTAGATTTCCTTTTGCTGTAAAATATCCTATTTAAACTGAAGTATAGAAATAGGTGCAATAAATTATTAAAAATTTAATCATCTTTTAATTTCTAAACAAGAAATGTAATTTTTATGTTAGAAGAATAATTTAAATATTTAATACATTTTTATAATTTATATATTTTTCCTCTGTTTTGGTTACCATCTTTTATTGTACCTTTGCCATGTAATTACAGTTTTCAAGAAAGAAATACAGAAGGAAATTAATAAAGAGCTTTAAATAAATCACGTATTTTATTTTTGATGTTAGAGCGTAGCACCTAAGGGTATTAGACTGTTAGTTAGAAATTAAATACAAACCAATCTACTTTTGACTTTGAAGGAAAACATTTAATTATATATATTAAAAAATTACTGATTAATAAGTCATTACCAAAAATAAATAAATATAATTCATTGTGGAACTCTCTCCTAGCATCCCTACACTCCTAACGCCACCTATCGGATTTATGGAGACTTAATATTCTCTTAACATTTCGTCACATCTAATGCTAACTATTGAATTTATGGATTTTAGATTTTTTACTACACATTTTTTTCACATCTTAGAAATGTTATATTTTCGTTGTAATTTTTTGTTTATTGATGCTACAACTGTACATCAAAAATTATGTGTAAAAGCACATGAAATACTATAAGAAAAAAATGGTTATTAAATTTTAGAAATAAAATCCATCTATGTTTGACTTTGAAGAAAAAACTTCAATGATAGATAATTAAAAATTGCTAAATAATAAGTTATTACCAAAAATAAATATTTATAATAATATTCAAATATATTTAATAACTTAGAGTATCTGATATAATATATGCAGTATCTGGTATAATATATGTAAAAAAAAGTTAATATATTTTAATAAGAATGTGAAATGTAACATATATCAGGCAAAAAATAGGAGGAATAAGGAGGAGGTAAAAATAATAAATTTATGAAATTAAACAATATATTTCATAAGTACATAGCATTCACAATGTGATTTTTTTATATTGATAGCATCGTATAGAATATTTATAATAATTCATTTCCTATTGTGAAGCCAAATTAAACAACAATGCTTTATTGTCAAAAAAAGGCTAAAAAGTAATTTTGTCTAAAAATACAACAAACATGCTTTTCCTAATCTTGATAAGCCTACAAAAATAAATTTTCCTTTCCTCATAAAATATGTTATATAAACATAAATAGTAAAATAAAAAATAAATATTAATAATAGCATAAGATATCATTTTCTTTTATAACAGAAAATAGGAATTTAAGACAGGAAATGTAAGAGATATATTTAATAAATACATGCATTCCGAAATACGGGTAGCTTAAATAATATATATATATATATATATATATATATAGATATGTTAAAATTTTTGCTAAAAATGATACAATCTTTTCTGCGCGATTATAATACTAAAGAGCCGAATTTAACAATAACGCATTGCTGTAAAAAAAAAATGTTAAAAGTAATTTTATCTAAAAATGTTAACAAACATGTTTTTGCAAATCATAATAAACCTACAAAAATATTTTTTTTCCTTATAAAATATAATATACAAACATAGTTAAAGTAAAAAAAAAATAAAAAAATAAATTAGTAATAGCATAAGATATCATTTTCTTTTTTAACAGGAAACATAATAGATATATTTAATAAATGTATGCATTCTGAAATAGGGCAGCTTAAAGAATATATATATATGCATGCATTAATTTTAGCTAAAATTGATACTATCTTTTCTGTATGATTATAATACTTAAAGAAAGGAATGCAAACGGAGATGAGTAAAAGGTTTTAAGTAAATCACATAATTTGTCTTTGTTTTTAGGTCGTACCATTTGGAAGATTTCAACAACAGAAATCTATCTACGTTCGCTTCTAAAGCTGAAATCTGGCGCATACATTGAAATTTTTGATGTCTATAAATCACTACAGATTACTTCTCATAAAAGAGGTAAAAAGTTATTAGAGACATAAATTTTCTTGAAATAGAAAGGATAATAAAAAGAAGGATTTTTTGAAAAGAAAGGGTCTTAATGCTTAACTGAAATCTAAATGTGATATTTGCCTTTCAGCTTAAAGTTAAAACTTCAATTACGTTTTTATATCAGTATTAAAATACGAATATCATTGATCTGTAAATTGGGTGATTTATTTTTTTTAAAAAATACTGTCTTCATAGCAGCTTAAAAGATAAAGTGTCATTATCGACTTGAATACATTGAAATTTCAGTATCAAGGAGTAAATTAAATTTTAAAATAATAAATATTTTGATATCCATTTGTGTATGAGATTGAACTTGAAAAATTAAATTAATTCAATATAAATATAAGAAGAATAAAATGAATTTTCCATTCGCTATTAAATACTTCAGATATATAAATGTTACAAACAAATTTGTTTTGCTTGTATTTTATTACGAGATAATGTGAAAATTTTATTCAAGCATATAATATTTTCAAGCAGGCTTATAACGAGATAAAGCTTACGTCATAAGCAAAGAATTTACCATTACATGCAATAATATAAATATTAATTTTTTATCAATATATTTCAGTTATTATTATAATATTTTAAACTAAAATATCACATGATGTCTTACATATTTATAAATGTTTTACTTTACATATTTTTAATTCAATAATATTTTTATATCTTTGTATGCGATTGAACATAAAATTAAATTACTTCAATATCAATATAAGAAGAAAAAAAGAAATGTTTCTTTCCCTATTAAATACTTTAAATATCTTACATATTTTGCTTGCATTTTTATTACGAAGCAATGTGAAAATTTTATTCAAGCAGACAATAATTTCAAGCAGGCTTATAACGAAATAAAGCTTACGTCATAAGCAAAGAATTTAACATATGTAATAACATAAATATTAATTTTTTTTATCAACATAATTCAGTTATTATAATATTTTTAACTAACATATAGTATAATGTGTTGCATATTTATAACTGTCTTATTTCACATATTTCTAATTCAATAAATGTGCAAAATAATATGTGTCATAAGCCATATATTTTATTTGTAGATATTGAATTACATTAAAATATTATCTTTATTTATTTATTAATTATACTATTATATTGTTGTATGCAGCTGTTGTATGCAGCTGTTGTATGCAGCTGTTGTATGCAGTCTAATGCAGCTGGCATTATAGAAGTTAATCTTTATGCCTAATCTTTTAAGGTAAAGGCTACACCACTGTTTCTTATTTAGGGGGCACGTGTAGCTTTGAAGATACGCCACGGAAGCGAATAATTATATTATTATATTATTCTCATTTATTTATTTATACATTATTTTTTTAGGGTTACAAAGAAGATGTACGAGTATATTGGAAAATTGTTTAATAAACTAAGTATTAACTCATGATGAAGTTGGTATAAGGAAAAACTTATTAATTGGATTAAATATCGTAATTTGTGTAAACAAATTGTGGTATTTCATGTTTTGATAGCAAAGTTAAGGTTTGTTGAAATGTTATGAAGTGAACACCAGTTTAGTGAATCAATATTATTCAGTTATGCTAACGCATTTCAGTGCAAAAACACCCCAGGAAGATATCAAGAAGAGTTAGTATTCAAAATTCTGCTTCTGAGATGTAAAACAAATATTTTACATACTGCAGATTCAATGCTTCGAACCGAAGTTTTTCGTCGTCTGCAAGCCAGTTATCTAGCCATCAGGTAATTTCCCAAGTGTAACTCGTTTTACAAGTAGGTTTATTCCCTGAATTTGATTTTTGATTTACATGTAACAAATCGATTTAGATTCGGGTTATTTAGCAATGCTTTCATAAAATAAAAATCATAAAATTTATAAAATAAAATATATTTCACTTACTATGTTAATTTAAAAATTAAATTCACTAATGAGGTAAAGCATCATCATCACCAGTAGCTCAAAAGCCCAAGGTGGCCCATTAAACATGGTGGTCAAAAGCCCATTTAAATATTTAACAAATAAATTTTATTTTCAAAAATATATTTTGCAAAGCTTTAATAGAAAAATATTGATAGCAGAACATTTGTGATTATTTAAATCTAATATATATATATATATATATATATATCCTTTCATTTATATTAATTAAATTTCATGGGACGTATTTTTAAAAATTATATAATAATTTAAAAAAATATTTAATAAAAATAATTAAATAAATGAATTAATTTATAATTCAAATGAGGAAACAATGCTTTTAGTTTAAATAATTTTTACAAGTAATGCATCATAAAATTATTTTTACTGTACAATTTCATTAATTTTTAACGAACACATATAGTTAAGGATTTCTATTTTCGCTAAAAGGACTTCCAAATTTATATAAATAATAATCAATATAAAAAATCAATGCTTTTTGTGATTGCTTTGATTTAACTTGACAAATTTTTGTTAATTTGATTTCTATAATCATTGAAATTTTTGAAAATGTGCTACTTCGAATTATATAAATTATAATATTGAAATTGTATTATTAAATTAGAATGTAAAAATTTTACTTTAAGTTAAATACAATTTATTACAGAATAATATATTATTTTACCCCAAAACGTGTAATATAGCAACTAAGCACAATTAAAATTTCGATCAACGTTTATTATTGAGATATTTACACATAGATTTTTATAACGTTTAAAGTCACAAATAATTTGTTAATGATGAGATTTTTGATAATGTGTATTTTAAATTAGATAAATTTTAATAATGTGAGAATTTTTTAATAATGTACTGACGTATTATTTTACCTACAAGTATGTAATGCAAAAAATAATTACAATTAAACTCCACGCAATGTTTTTTGCTGAAATTATTACACATAAATTTTTATAACATATAGCGTCATCAATAATTTGTAAACGATGATTTTTGATAATGTGTATTTTAAATTAGATAAATTATAGTAATGTCAGAATTTTTAAATAATGTGTTGACGTGTTATTTTACCTACAAGTGTGTAATGCAAAAAATAACCACAATTAAAATTTCGAGCAATGTTTTTTATTGAAATTATTACACATAGATTTTTATAACATTTAAAGTCATAAATAATTTACATATATACAAATGGATTTGGTTCATAAACAGAAGCAAAACTTTAAAAATTCTTGAAAATTTTCACATAAAATTGGTAACAAATTAACTGAGCCAGAAATCACGTACAAAATTATTCAAATTGTAAAAAAAATAAAATAAAAAAACCTAATTCTCAAATGATTTATGATATATACCTCTGAAATAAATTATTAATAAATATTTAATGAAAATTAGTTTCAGCTATGAATTTCGAATTGCTAGTTTTAAATTCATTGTAAATAAATAGTAACATAATTGGAGAAGATTAACTTAATTAATTAAGTTTGCTTCTGTTTAAGAATTACAGATGTCGAGTGAAAGTTTGAAATGTCATGGAATATTCCTTAATACTGCAAATCTTCTCTTCAGGAAGACTGTGAAATTACAATGAATTCAGCTGAATCAATTCATCACAATGAGTTGGCATAATCAAATTTCTTGCATGCAAATTTGAAAAAAAATTCTTGATAAACTGAAAAAAAATTGAATACTTTAAAATAATTTTCAAATAAAAATACATTGAACTGGTTTTACGACGTATAATTGATATAATGTCCCTTGCTACTGAAATAATGAATTTACAGCAGATTCAGAATTATCTGGATAATAGAGTGCAATATATACCAAACTTTGTGGTAACCACAAATGGGAACGAACATGTACAGGAGATTGGGTTTTGATCTTCGTATCTCCCACTTATCCTCAGTGGTATTTTAGCTTGACACTTTTAAATTGAAGTTTTACACTTAAGCATAAAACGCAATCTTCCATGCCTCTCTACGGTATACATTTATTTGTATATTAATGAATACATTACTTTGTACATTAATTTATAAGTAAATAATTACAAATAATTGTTTGATAATTCAATAATTATTATATTCTTGAGGATTTAAATATAAAAAAATAGAATCGAGGTTTTACACTTAAGTCTAAAACACGATCTAAAATACTTCTCTACGGTATACATTTATTTGTAAAATAATGTACAAAATAAAGTAATAATTTTCTAATATTGGTCTATATGGTCTCTCTCGATATATATGGTCTATTTTGGTGATTTATTTTAAAGGCCGATTGTTTTTCCTTTAAAAAAAATTTAAACAACAATTTTATAAGTGATAAAAAACTTTTATTTAATTGAGTTCTCATAGTTATATATTAATAGACCATTGCAAATATTCTTGAAAATTCTTGAATATCCTTGAAAATTTGACTGCTTTTTATAGTTTAAAAATTAAGAATAATTAGAATTTCTAAATGGTGTTCAAACTATTTTTCAAATTTATTGTACGATGCTTTCTTCCACACTATTAAATTTAAAATTAAGTTTTTAAAAAAATAAACAACTAACAGTTACAAAAAGAAATAAAGATATAAAACACTCTTTGGAAATTCAATAAATTAATTTGTGTTGTATGGAAGTATTTTTATTATTTATTATTATATTTTATCATGTGTATTATATTATTATTTTTTTTGTGTTGTATAGAAATATTTTAGGCAAACACACAAGAAAGTTTTATCTATGTATAATTTTTTAACATTATGATATAGTTAATTCGTTTTTTTAAATGGAATTTACAAAATTAGCATTATTTTTTAGACTATTTACCAATCAGTCTGTCAGGTTTTCAAAATAGAATATAAATGCAATTTTTTAAAGATATAAGTCTCCTTTTCGAGAAAAAAGTACAAATTGAAAAAAAAAAAATCTTTAAATAAAATACATTTATATTTACATGAATCTAACAGGTTTTTGAATATATGTTTATTTTTTATAAAAATAAAGTGAATAATTTCTGTTTCAATATTATGAAATGAACTCTGTCTTCATATTATTAAATGAAAAATTATTGTACTTAATAATATGAAATTATTATTGAATAAATTATATATTTCATAAAAAAATAATTATAAGCATTCGTATTTATAATTATTTAAATTTTAAGTATTTCCAAAAAAACTTAAATTTTAAATAATTTTTATATTTACATTTAATTATTTTAACTAATAATTTAAAAAAAATATATTCTGTGTAATTCTATTTTAAGTGATACATAATTTTTTTATTGTAAAAAATAAATTAAATTTCACATTAAAAAAAAAACATTTTTAGGCATTTTTATTTACGATACGATAATTAATTATTTAAATATTTTATCATACACATTTTTTGATGTCAAATGAATTTCTGATTAGAATTTTACTTGATAACCTTAATATTGAATTTATGTTTAAGGCGCCATCTAGAAAATAAAACTTAAACTTATTTAATTCATTAAATGATAATATAAACTTTCAGTTTATTAAAAAAATATTGAATGTTAAAAATATAACTGTAATAAAATTTATCCTATTATTATTTATATAAATTTTGAATTCAATAAATAATTTTTCTCACGTTTCATTTTAAAATTAAACATTCTTTGTTTAAAAATTAAACTTTTTTTTTCCATTTTTACAACTCAAACTTCACATAATTTGATATAATTATTATTATTTAAAGTTTTAAGTTGAGTATTTTAGTGAAAATTATATAAAAATAAATACTTAAGATTTCATTCTTAAGAAGAATTCAATTGCAACGAATTATAGTTACTTTCTCTCTTGCTCATTACTTTCAGTGCATTAATATTTGTGCTTTAAAGTTTTCTAAAATTTGGATTTAAAATAAAAGTAGAAAATGGTTTTTTTTCTACAATTGTCATATGAAATAAAGATTTTTATTTTATTGTAAAGCTGGAATAAATTTTAATCCCAGAAATTAAGTGTGACGGAATAATAAGACCCTTGTGAAAGAATATGTGTTTTCACTTGCAAGACTCGCTCATAGATGGCGCCACTAAATACGTAACATTTTCTGCAAAAATTTGTTTATATATTTTTGAAGCACATTTAAGCATAAAGCATTTATTATTACTACCAGTAAGAACACGTTTAGATAAAAATCATATAAAAATTGAAAATATAGAATAATATAATTGTTATATATCACTTTGCATAATTTTAAATAAATCGAATGGAGATAATAAGAAAAAATACATATCCAATAGATAATATTTTTCCATTTATACCTTACAGAGATATACGATCCTTCTGTAATGTCTACGTCAGGTTACTACTTAAGTTAAAGTTATGAAATTATAATTTATGCATTTGCTATTATTATAAATTTTAATGCTGAACTTATGATCTGAAGTGATTTATTGTTGATACTGCAAATATAGAGCGTTATTCTGGATGTGTCCCAGGTGATCAGCTACACTACATCCGTAAGAGAAATAAGAATTCTTGCCTCTAGTTTCTAATGGTAATGAACTTTTTTTTTTTAATATGTGAGAAAACCCGACAAGCAAAAAACTACTTTGACCAGAAACCACTTTGCTAAAGCACATATCCTCTTACAAAAAAAAAATTAAAAAAAAAATATATATATATATATATTTTACAATTATATATAGTTTAACTTTATTTTCCTTATATAAAAAAAATCCATTTTACATATTCAAGACACTTGTGACTTTCTTTTAAACTGATGGCTTTATTATTTATTTTCATATTCATTAGTTTTCCTAGAATTTTCTGTATTAATTGTTTCTGTATATTTTAAAGAGAACGGCTATAAATTGGCATGACATGAGTTTCTGTAAATGTTTTATATTACATTAAAGCATTTAAATTTAAATTTATTAATGTTAATTGTGTAAGCAATGTTTAATTATCTAAAAACATTATTAACTCGTCAATGCACTCACCGTATCCATGATTATGAGACTAGAACTTCTTCAGTCCATCTACTCACTTCTTGGCATTGAGTAACCTCATACGTTTTCCCTGAAGAAATAAAACATAATTTGAATATTAAAAATGTAACTTTTAAAAAATTAAAGAACAACTTAATTCATCGAATTAAAAAAAATAGTGATTATTTGTTTATTTTAAGAGAGATAGAACATTCGAATTTGAAATATCTAATCATTACTATAATACAGATATATGTGAAATTTTTTATTGTAAATTTATATTCAAATCTAAATCTATCATGATTCTTTTCTATATTTGTTTTTTAGTTTTATTGTGAACATAAATGCATTTTTTTTATCCCACTTAGTAGACAGCAACTTTTACACCAAGTCGAAGAAACCGTGTGCTCTCATGGAAGGAGGGAAAGGAAGGGGCAGCTTCTGTTACGAGGAGCACCCTTAGGTAAAAGTCTGACTAGGCTCCGTGAGGCTGAAGAAGGAGGGCAGTGTCTACCGGGAGGTCTTTTAAGAGGAACAACCCTGCATTTGAGTAGTCCATGTGAGAAAACCCGGAAAACTCGCACCAGGTCCAGCTAATGAGGCAAGATGCTGAACATCATAAACTCCATCGAGTCTCATCGTTTTTTGAAACAGTGTCTACAACAAAGACGCCAACGGATTGAACCTCCTCCTTAATGCTCATCGGCGGTGTGCGTTGCCACTGAGCCACGAGTCTGGCAAATAAATTTATTCATAAGTACATAAAATTATTTTAATTGGATAGTCATATCTTAACATTTAATTCTCATATTTAAATGGATTCTCATATTTAATTATTTCTTTCTCATATTTAATTATTTCTTTCTCATATTTAATTATTTCTTTCTCATATTTAATTATTTCTTTCTCATATTTAATTATTTCTTTCCCATATTTAATTATTTCTTTCTCAAATTTAATTGGATACTCATCATCACGTTCTAAAGGATAAATATTTGAATCCTACTGGTAGTGTAGATTATAATAACAGTTTTGAAAAATAAATAAACTTGACGTCGATTGTGGGAGAGAATATAGACCGGCCAAAAGTCATCTGAATAGATTGTTATTAACCTCCTGTAACACGACACTTAAACGTTGGACTCATATATCAAAAACTCTGGGCTTTCTGATGCATAATCCAAACTGACTTTCAATCTTCAAAAGACATCAGAATTAAAGAACAAATTAAACACAAAAGTTAAAATTAGACACAAATGTATAACTATTAAAACGGAACTATTCATAATAATGTAATCGACGAATTTAGTGGATTATAAGACAGCGTGGAGTCAGGGACATAAATTTTATTATTAAAATCACTGAAATTTACTTGAATTAAATTATCATAATAGAGTGTTACAGAGGCCTGAATACGGGACAAAGTTGCGGCGTTAAATATATTAAAGAATCTTTACTGTCTAATTTTAAAATTTGCTGAATAAATACCATAATTACATTTATAAAAGAATATGTATCAAAAAGTATTCTGATTATTTCAAATCTTTGAACTATATATACAAGCTTAAAGGTTGTATTAACAGCTTACATTTGAATAATTATGTTTTATAAAGTTGCTGTTGTTGTGACTAATC
>BPLQ01008532.1:0-99055 GCA_021605075.1 Caerostris darwini
TAAAATAATTACAATTAAAAACTTTAAAGAACAAAATATCTAATAACTATAAGTTCAGTCAATTTTCCTTCAAAAAATTTTTTATACTCTGTTGTGTAATATCTTAAGGCTGTTTACAGCCATTTTTTAAGATGCTGATTAGTTAATTGTGACAGACATTTTGACTTGATAAACTTCATCGTTGAGTATAAACATGTGCAGGAGTATGTTTTAAAAATTGAAAATAGTTTGCAAGCTGCTTTCTTTAAATTAGGATGCTTTGTTTCTGGTACCAATTTCCAAAATCCAGTCAGGGAAAGAGATCTGTAATGCCTGATTCTCCTTCATTTTTAGTACTTCTATTTCTCCCAATTGTTGGTATTATATCTGAAACTGGATAAATATCTTGAATGATATCAAGTGCAAAATGTATTAACAGAAACTGTAAATGTACATTTAAAACTCTCGGATCTTCAAATGTTTAAAATTTTTTTTAGCTCTTCAATCTTTTTTTTAGTATTCATTTGTTTTATCTTTCTCAGTAGTAAAGGAAATTACTTAATAAAGAAAAGGTTGAATGTTTTTGGCTTCAGATAATTTGCGTGGTAAATTTAATATTAAAATACACTGTCCTTCGGAGTCATAAAAGATTAAAAGAGCCCACTGTTGCTATGCAATGTATTTTTCTTAAACTCAACCTTTGGACAAAATTGCTGAATTATTTTTATTTATTCATTTATTACTTTTTGTAGGGAAATCTATGAATATATTTGTAAATTTGTCGTAAATGCATTTTTGCCTTTTTATTATTCCTAAATATGATTGAAGTTGCATTACAAATTTAGAAAAATATTTCTGCTTTATAAACATTTTTCACTAAATTACGTATCCGTATTATAAGCTAATGTTAAATAAATGTCTTTGTAAAAATTAAATGTAACTTTTTCCTTTAAAAAAAAAAATAAATAAATTAATGGTAACTTTTCTTTAACTAAAGATTGCTATAATATTGATTTTGGATAATATAGTAGAATATATAAATGTTTTACTGTTTCACTAACTATCATGTGGGGAAGTTAGTTAATGATCAAATCAAATGGAGTGAAACATAGCAGTGTAATAACAGGGGAAGGTAGTTTCAGTGAAATTTTACATATAAAAATTTCAGTGAATATATACATATAAAAATATTTCTGATTTTTAAATTGTACACTATCAAAAGTAAATGAAAGAAAAATTCAATAATGATTATTATACTTTTTCTATCAAAATTGTTTTGTGGTAAATATGTATGGCTAACACCCTAACAATTAATTAATCCATCTGTTTCTGTCCTTAAACCTGCGTTTATTTTTCATGTGAATACTTGGTAAAACCGTTTGTATAATTTTCATTTACTAAACTTTGTTTTCTGTCAATGTCTTTTGTCACTAAAGTTTTAATGTAACTTTGGGTCTGTTAGAAAGATTTTTATATTTAAATGCAGTTTGTATCTCATATGAATTAAATATTTTCTGTTTATTTATTGTTACGAGTAAAATGTTTATATTTTTAAAGAAAAAAATTTGTAATTTAATTGTTGATAAATGATTTAAAATCTTTCTTGGATCATTAAAAAGAGATCACGAACATTAGATACCTTAATTTATTTTAAAATAACAAAAATATATTTAAACATAAAAGCAATTTTTCTGTTATATATTAGGTTTCCTAAATGAACATTTTACTATATAATACTTTTTCTATGTATCTTTCCTATAAAAAAAACCATATATTGCCAACTATAATGAAATATGAATTTAATACTGAAATTAAAAATTTACAAATTTATACTGAATTTGTTATTGTTTATAAATGTTTTGAAAATCTTTTTTTATATAGTAAAAATAATATTTTCATTAAATATTTTTTGCCATTAATTATTAATTTAATGGCAATGTTTGTATTATATAACAGGTGGGTTGAAAATTCGTAGGCTGACACATAGATGGCACTACTAGTATTAAATCCATATGATTTTTAGTTAGCCCTAACCTTCAAAAGACACGTGTATAAATTTGACAGCCGTTGCACTATTAGTATGTGAGCTACAGCATTTTTAGTGAAGCAACTTTTGTTAGTTTGAAAAAATGGATAAAAAGGAATTTCGTGTGTTAATTAAAGCATTGCTTTTTGGCAAAAAAAAAAATACTATTGAAGCCAAGGCTTGGCTTGATAAACATTATTCGGACTTTGCACCAGGAAAATCAACCGTAGAGAAGTGTTTTGCCAAATTTAAACGAGGCGAAATGAGCACCGAGGACGATGCACGCAGTGGTCACCCCAAAGAGGCTGTTACCGACGAAAACATCAAAAAAGTAAACAAAATAATTTCTGATAACCGTAAAGTGAAGTTGATTGAGATAGCTGAGACCCTAAAGATATCAAAGGAATGTGTTGGACATATCGTGAATGAATATTTGGATATGCGAAAGCTCTGTTCAAAGTGGGTGCCGCGCGAGCTCACAATCGACCAAAAACAACAACGAATTGATGATTCTAAGCAGTGTTTGGAGCTGTTCAATCGTAATGAACCCGAATTTTTGCGTCGATATGTGACAATGGATGAAACATGGCTTCATCATTTCACATCGGAGTCCAATCGACAGTCAGCCGAGTGGACTGCACGTGATGAACACTAAAAATGCTATAACTCACATACTAATAGTGCAACAGTTGTCAAATTTATACACGTGTCTTTTGAAGGTTAGGGCTAACTGAAAATCATATGGATTTAATACTAGTAGTGCCATCTATGTGTCAGCCTATGAACTTTTCAGCCCACTTGTTATTCTAATGTATATATATATATATATAGATATATATATATTTTGAATCACTTGAATTTGCTGCAACCCACTTTCCAATGTCTTTGTCTCTATAATATTATTTGAATATTAAATTCTACAAATCTGAAATTTGACAGAAAAGTAAGCTGTGGGAGCATCAAACATTTTTGTTCATTATTCATTACTATAGTATGATGGTCAAGTTATAGTAGAAATCAAATCTCGATAGGTATTTAATAGAGTAAAAATATATTCATAGAAAACATCTTGTAAATATATTTCCTTAAAATTCCTTAATTTCTATTCCTCCTTTTTAAATATCAGTCATATAAAAAATAACTGAAGATATATAACTAAAAAATATATTTTATTGTTCTTTATGTAATGTTAATGTTTTAATCTAAATCAGATATGAACATTTACTTAGTAGAGGAAAAATACGACCAGTGGTAACATACTTTCAAGTTAATTTTCATAGCTATAATCGTCATATATATAACATATCTTTAATGTGACATGAACATTTTAGACTAAATCGCTTACGAACACAGCTTCAGAAAATAAAACTTATAAACTAGAAAATAAATTTGTATTAAATTCATATCTGTCACAAATTTATACACGTGTCTTTTGAAGGTTAGGGCTAACTAAAAATCATATCGATTTAATACTAGTAGGACCATCTATGTGTCAGCCTACGAACTTTTCAGCCCACCTGTTATAATTCATGAGATCTGAATTTACTTAAAGGTTTTGAAACATAAGTTTCAGTTTTTACAGGCACACTCATTTAACTCTCACTACTCAGGGGACCCATGTAGCTTGAAGATATGCTACGGACGCGAGTAGCACTACCCCCACAACGCTCTACAATCAAATGAGACTGGGGCATGCGGATTCCGAACCGCTACAAACATCCGGGACTCGAATCCGAAACCTGTAGCACCGAGCGCTAGTCACTCGGCCATCAGGCCCCTTATTGACCTTATATTGAGTTTTGTTATATTTTATTAATTTATTTTTACATAGTAGATTAATTTCTGAGGCTGACTGAGCGAAGTTGAAGATGCAGAAATTTAAAAAAAAAAAGTTTTAGAAGCTCTATACTGATAAAAAAAAATTATCTTGATTAATTTAAGGATTAAATTTGCATTTTTTTTTACGCTATACTAAATGAAGTAGTTGAAACAATTTTTTTCAAGTGCACTCTTAAAATTTTCACCATTTTTAAGGTTTATAAATAATAATAATGTCTAAACTTTCATTCACATAATATTTAGAACATTTGTTCACAAAACAGGCTTGGCTTCTGGTACCACAGGCTTCAGATTCGAATTCTGACGAGGGCATGGATGTGTGTTAGTGGTTCGGAATCCACTTTAACTGTAGGTCTCAGTCTAATTAGCTCAAAGTGTGCAAAAAATGTGACCGTAGAGCGACAAACCAAATCACAGAGCAGGCGATACCTCCCCTAAGGAGTGGTAGAACAATTCACAGGATACAGATGTTTAATACTAAACTTGAGATAGGTTTGGTTTGTCGCTCTGCGGTCATTTTGTGTACACTTCAGGAAAATTAGACCTGGACCTACAATTTAATGTGGATTCCAAACCATTAACACTCATCCATGCCACCGCCTAGATTTGAACCTGAAGCCTGTGGTACCAAAGACCAGAGCTCTAGCCATCAAGCCTACTAAAAATTGAGAAGCAGACAAAATAAGAAATTTAGAAAACTAATTGTGCAGCTTTCACCTATAACAAGGGGAGGGGGTTTGCCTCATTCCTAACATTTAGTTGATAAGCCTTCAATCCATTATTTCAGCACTGCAATGTAAGATAAAAACTAAAACTTATTATTCTAGAACTTGTTACTATGGAAACTCGTCTTTGAGTTCATCAGTTCTCTTCTTGGTGTAAACGTTAATTCATTGTTGTGTCTAATCCTCAGTGCCCCGTGAGTAATGAGGCATCCCATGAATAATCTACTCATGGATGGAGGGGAAGAGGCAGATGTGATGGAGCATCCGTAGGTAGAAGTCTCACATGGCTCCGCGTCACTGAACAAGGAGGGCAGTGCCTTCCGGGTGAACCCCGGAAGAAATAGAGGGAATTATCCCGCATTTGTTTATCGTATGGGATGAAACCCGGAAAACTCACCAGGTAGTCCGACTCACGAGGCAAGATGCTGAACATCACAAACGCCATCGAGACTTCTCATTATTTGAAAAAGTGTCTACATCAAAGCCGCCAGCGGAATGAACCTCTGCCCTAATGCTCACCAGCGATGCATGTTGCCGCGAGTCGGACACGTTAATTCGTAATTCGTTTTATTGCTGCACTAAATTTCTATATGTTATTTATTTGCATATTACACAGTCCAGTCACATTAATGTGATCACCACCTACTTTCGACGTCAACGTGAAATAACCAATCACAATAAGCAGGTGGCGGCACATTGCAGTGGAGTGTATATAAAGGATGTCCTAGGGCATTGGAAAGCATTTAAATCGTTGGCGTAATGCAGAAACATAGCGATTTATCCGACGTCCAAAAGGGCATGATTATTGGCTTTCGGGCCAAGGGGGAAGCATTTCGGAAACGACTAATTTTGTGAACTGTTCGCGTGCCGCCGTGGTAAAAATATACCATGCACGGCAAAATGGCACTATCCAAAATCAGCGGCTGGGCACATGTGGTGCACCATGGGCTATAGATGACAGAGGCGAACGAAGGCTACGGAGATGCGTTCGGGCGAATAGACGTGCAACTGACCGCCCAGATGTACCAACAGTGTATCCTCAACAACGGTTCAGCGAACGTTGCTACGCATGGGCCTCCGCAGCAGACGCCTGGTTAATGCACCTATGCTGACTGCTGTTCATCGGCGACGAAGGCTGGAATTTGCGCGCCAGTACCAAAACTGGGTGTCCACAGAGTGCGACAGGTGACTTTTTCCGATGAATCACGTTTTATGCTCCATGGGACAGATGGACGTTGGCGTATACGGCGTGAAACGTCTGAAAGCAAACACCCTGCAACAATTGCCGGAAGGATCCAAGCAGGAGGAGGGAGCATTATGGTTTGGGGAATGTTTTAATGGCATTCAATGGATGCACTCATCATTGTGGAAGGCACGATGGATCAGCACAAGTACGCATTTGTTCTTGCAGACCATGTCCACCTCCACATGCGAATTATTTTTCCTCAGAAGGATGGCATCTACCAGCAGGACAATGCGAGGTGTCATGCAGCTCGCAGTGTATGTGCGTGGTTTGAAGAGCACCAGGAGGAGTTTACCATACTCCTCTGGCCAGCAAACTCACCGGATTTAAACCCAATCGAGAATCTGTGGGATCACCTCGATCGGGTTGTTCGCGCCATGGATGCTCAACCGCGTAATCTAGCGCAGCTGGCCACGGCACTGGAGTCGGCATGGCTCAACATCCCAGTGAACACATTCAGAAACCTAATTGACTCTCTTCCTGCACGTCTCGCAGCGGTCCGCTCTGCTAAAGGTGGTTATTCGCTTTTGACAGGTGGTCACATTAATGTGACTGGACTGTGTATTTGTAAATATTAATTTCTCTTAATTATCACAGCATTTAATTATTAGTTAAATGTTGTGATGTGGATGTTTTTTTTATCGTATAATCTTAACAACCTGGCTACCATATCTGGTGACCCGAGCGTGATTTAAATACGTTGTGATTAACAAACTTTTCGACCATCCAAACAAATTCAAGGTAGTTTTAATTGTATTTATAACATTTTTGTCGTCTATTACCCTCATTGACACTTTATAAGTGATAATGAATCGAAAACTGATTCTGAACTGTATCGCAGTTAACCCGCCACAGTTCTGGAAAAATAAACTAACGTGATTTTTTCAATTTGAAGCACATTTTTAAAACAGTGGTATTGTTCAAAATTTAAGGAAATATAACAGTTATTGTAGCACTACAAAGAAACTATTTTATATTTCGTTGCGATATTCTATCCAGTCTACTAAACGATAATTAATACGATGTTCTAAAAAATGTTTTAATAACCAGATTAATTGATATGGAAGAACCTAGAATAAAATTAAAAAAACTCGTAACTGATACCGATTTTAGCTATGTGATTTATTACAATTACTATTGAAAGGTTTGGCTAGTAGTTTCATATCTGAAGAAGTGATCAAATCACTATATCGTCAGCGTCTGCCTCGACAAGCACAATTATCCAGCAGTAAAAAATAATTGCACACAAAACCCCACCTTCATAAAAAAAAAAAAAAAAATCTGGCGCATATTAGAGGACAGATTCGTTCCCTTACAAATGATAATAGCTATGATCTATAAAAACAAGCTGGATTTCCCATAAAAAACTTAAAAGAAAAAAAACTAAACAAATTATTGCATTCATACTTTTATTAGATCATTATATTTGTTATTTTTTTAAAGATAAATTACAAATTATTTTCATGGAGCTTTAAATATGGATTTTACAGATAATAGATATTGTGCTCTATGTTTTATTTACTTTTTATTAGTGCGTTTGCTGCAGCCATAAAATATTAAAAAGGAAATTTTTTTCAGTTCCTTCTTTAGCTCACACTCTCCCTATATATATATATCTTGTTCAAATTTTCGATCGTTAATAAAATACACTCATGTCCATAAATTAGGGATAATTCAGATTCACGCAGAAATTAAACTCTAAAATAAAAATTTCACCTGTAGAATTATCACACACATCTTGAAGAAGAATAGGCAAATTACAGGAAACCACCAGATGGCGCGGATAGTACGTCACAATGACGAGAGTGTAAGAGAGGGGTATATAAGGAATGGTGGCAAAGAAGTAAAATTGTTCACAAGCGCTTTAAAAGCCTTTCAGTGCAATAACCGCGTAGTTATGCCACAAAGGAAGCATTTGGATGATTTTTTACGTGGTAGAATTATCGGACGACTGGAATGTGGACGTACCCAGCTGGAAGTATCCGATGAACTTGGAATCTCCTAGAGTGTCATCTCCAGGCTTTGGCAACGATTCCAAGATGATGGTAATGTGAGTAGATGTTACAGCACAGGTCGCCCCCGAGTTACAACGCCGAAAGAGGACCGGTATTTAGCAGTTACTGCCAAAAGAAACAGACGGAGCACAGCATCAGACCTGTCTCTTCAGCTACCGGTACGACAGTTTCAAGGCAGACCATGTACGGACGCTTAGGGCACATTGGTCTATATGCTCGTAGGCCTGTCAGATGTGTTCCACTTACCGCAACTCATTGTCGCCTGCGATATACCTGGAGTAGAGAGCATGCACTGTGGACACCGCAACAGTGGTCTTGTGTGATGTTTTCCGACGAGTCCAGGTTTAGTTTGCAGTCTGATTCTCGCCGGACTTTCATATGGAGAGAGCCAGGTACCCCTTACCACCAAGAGAACACCATTGAACGACACCGTTACGATGGTGCAGGATGGCTCGTTTGGGGAGGAATTATTCTTGGTTCCAGAACTGACCTGCATGTTCAGAGTGTAACGATGACAGGCCACATCTATCGGGATGTCATTCTGGAACAACATGTACGTTTGTTTCGGGGCGACATGGGTGCTGAATTTCTGTTTATGGATGACAACGCCCGTCCTCACCGTGCAAACATTGTAGACGAATGCCTTCAATTGGAGGATATCACCCGTATGGATTGGCCAGCATACTAACCGGACTTGAATCCAATAGAGCATGTGTGGGATATGCTTGGCCGACGAATTGCTGCCCGTCAACCCCCTCCCACCTATCAACCGGAACTTCGGAGGGCATTGCTTGATGAGTGGTGTAATATTCCCCAAGATCAGATTGATAATTTGATACTGAGCATGCCTAGGCGTTGTAAGGCCTGTATTGCATCTTCCGGGAGACATACTCCATATTAACCATCATACTAATCATGTTATACTGTTTTTTGTAAATAGGTTCTTTTTTGAAATTCGCACCCAGGGAGTAAAAATCGCAATCTTTATTAATTATGTCAAACATATAGCATCTTTTTTCCTCTTTACCTTTTGTTTAATAAATAGACTTTAAAAATAAGTCAAATTTGTTTCGCTTCTGTCTCTTTCTTTGCCTGAACTTCATTATCCTTAATTTATGGACATGAGTGTACTTTTTATTCATCCACTCAAGATCAAATACATTTTTTTTGAACTTGTAGTGGATGACACTTGATGTTAATACAGTTTTCTCAAATATTAAATCATTAATTAAATTTAATTAATTAATTTTAGTTTTTTTTAGATTTAAGTTGCGTATATCTACCAATGCATATCGCCATATAAACTTTAAAAAAGGAATGAAAATTATTTATAAAGGACTTTCTGCAAAACAAAAGTAGGAATTGACTTAAAATTTTTTTTTTTATATTATTTGTTTTAAATTTTCTTATTCATATGTACTTTTCAATCAGTTGTATTCATAAGACAATCAAGATAAAAGAATATTTTTGCCTTTCATTATATGTATATTTGTTAGCATGCATTTATACAATTGTTTATTACATTTCTATACATTTTGTTTTGAAGATGTTAATATATTTTCAAAAGCTTTTAAAGAAAAATTGGAAATTTATAAACATATTATTGGTAAGAATATTTAAAAATAATCTGAAAATGTGTTAATATACACTCAAGAGCCAAAACATTATGACCACCTGTTAATAACGAGTTGGCCATATATATATATATATATATGCTATATATATATATCTCCAACAGCAGTTAAATACCCCTTCCACCTGATCACGGGCCTTCCACGTCATCCAGGCGAGTTCATTGCAAAATGTAGGGGTGGTCATAATGTTTTGGCTCTTCAGTGTACATTTGGGATTCTTATATATATATACATATGTGTGTGTGTGTTGAGGAGTGTAGTAAAGGTACAATTATATGTCCAGATACAGTTACAAAACAATATTTAATTACGACACACACATACAAAACAATTACACAATAAATAGCTAACGCATCTAAGTTAATAAAGAGGTCGAGTGTCTGAACGCGAAACTTTCATCTACTGAGAAAATAAAAAGTAAGAAATGTCGTAGCCGCTGAAGGTTCAATTACTCGTTCATCACACCTTTAAGGTACCACAGTCGTGCACTTCTGCTAGTATCTCAAGCGCCTCTAGTTATCATGCTATGAAGTTGCCAGCTGGATGCTGCGACAATCTAATAGGAAAGCAGGTATCGAGTGCATGGCGTATAACTCCCCCATTTTCACAGTGGGCCAACTTTTTTTTTTCAAATGTTTCCACGGACGGCTAGTGAGCCGTCCTTGGAAACATTTGAAGAAGTGTATTGACGTATTCGTTATGTGGTATCGTCATCAAGCAGTTTAATTACCATCGTGTTATTTACGAGATAATTTTAAAAAAAGACGAAAAAGGTAAAATCAAAGTGAAAAGGCTATATGTGCAGACTTCAAATAAGCGTCGTTAGTCGATTCTTTTATCGTCTCTGTCGCTCTTCTGCTTACGTCGTTAAAAAAAAATATACAGAAAAAATGAAGTAAGGGAAGAAAAAAAAATTGTCCTGAAAATTTGATTGAGATTCTTATTCATGAGGAATAAGAATCTCAATCAAATTTAGTAAAAAGTCAATGAGGTTGGTAAAAATTAAATAAGTCACTGACAACATCAGGCTTCGTTTGTAGACCATTTCTTCATGAAGTCCACTGCAGTGGATGTCAAATGAGGGATATCGTACTGTCCAAACTTTTTCAACTTCGTATTTGTCATTAGGCTTGACAGTCTTGATATGATAGTGTAATACTTGGATCGCAATTTAAGACCTATTCCGAACTGAGTTCTACAAGATCGTCTTCTTTATAAGTGATAGATTTCTTACTTTTTTTTTTTATCATACTGAACTTTGCTAATTTTTTGAAAGTGTTGAATGTTTCGCTTTGCGTCTTCCAGCATTTGGTCACACTCATACATAAAGCTTGAAGTACATTCGTCAGTTAAGATTTGGATTACTTTCGCGTAAAGCTTCATATAAATAGCTTCGGGACTATTTTATAATTTAATGTTACAATGATATAATATGCATAGTAATAAAACTTATTAATATAATATATAATTTAAAGTCATTCAGATATAATAAACTATAGTATTAGAAATAATTTTTTCTTCAAATTTTATTTAAATTACTTCTTGAAATTCAATTTGCCAGGATGAAGTTAGCACTATATATAAATAATAACAATGAAAATGTAAATTATATGTTTTTTATCTATCTAATTAAACTAACTATATATATATATATATATATATATTAAACGTTATTATACATACATATATAAGAAATCAGGCTTGTTTATAAATGTTTGAAATTAACAATTTCATTTGAAGAATTACTTTTTGCACTAAGAATATTTTTGTGAGGTACTTATGAATAAAATAAAATCATAAATATTTAAGATGAGTAAGTATAATTTCAGAAAAAAATAGATGTTTTTTCTGCTTTTATGTATGCTGCTTTTGCGTTTGCAACAATTCAAGTAGGCTTATTAATATGCTTCTGTAGTTTGATTATAACTGGAACTCTAAATACTATTTCTAAATTTGCCATCACAATTGATGAAGTAAGAACGTTATGGCGTACCAACTAACATTAGGGAGGTTCGATTTTCAATTTCATTCAGAAAATTTTGGTGCGCATGATTTGACCAATAATAGAGTTAGAACCCTATGGATGTGGGCACGACCTAAGCGCGAGTATATGACATGCGCATTCACTTTTAAATTACTGTCAGTAGATTCTGGTCGAGTATTGTAAACAATTATATACCACATGCTTGTGCTGTGTGTTTACTTTTCAATTAAATAGTTCTTCGGATTTAAAATTTAGTAAATTACCAAGCGAAATAATTTTTACCATTTAAGACTTAAGTGAATTTAAGTAATATATAACTCCCCTAAGTATTATATTTAAGAATCTGTTCTTTTTTTAATTTAAATGTAATCATTAAAAAATATTTGTATTTAAAGAACTATTAATGTAGAAGAATGTTGAAATCTAAAAAGAAAAAGGCACAAAAATTACAAGAAATTCTTGATTCTCTTGATGTTTACGAAACGCCAAACATTGCTTTGGAGCAGTATGCTACTCCACCACATTTAGCTGGCAAGTTACTTTTTTTTTTTTTCTATGTACATAACATATATAAAAGTTAAACAAAATGTTTTAGAACAGTTATTCTATGTAAGGAAGGTAACGTTCATGAACATTCAATTTATATTTTTATTTACCATTTTAAATTTGTTATGAGTAATAATAATTAAATTATTTTTCATTGTAATTTTATCTTTTATAAGGTTTAAACCTTCAAAGTATAATTAGAATTCTTTTAATCCTTAAAGAACCGCATTAATTAATTAAAAAATGTTGAGAAATATTATCTGAATTTCATAAAAAGAAACTCCATATAAATTTAGCATATTTAAACTTAAAATATTATTTTTCGATTGCACAGGAATATTTCTGTTGCTTGATAGTTGTTATTTATTTATTACTTTTAATTGTTTTTGCATGATATTATAGATACATATTGCAATTGATTTTGGGAATGAGATTAAAAAAAAAATTGGAATAACTAATGATATGATAGATTACAATGATATCATTTTTTTATGTTGTTGATATCGTGTCCATGGATTTAAAATATAAATTTCAAAGTTAGATCAAGTCAAAAGTCTTCAAGATAGCGGTCGCTAGCAATGGCGCCTCTTCGCTATACAGGACTTCTCTTAAGTTAGCCTCGATTGGCACCATACCCAATTGCAAAACATGGGGAGTGAGTGCTGGGCACTCTAGAATATACTTAGGTATTAGGAAAGCATTGGGGCAATTTCTGCAGGGGATATATTCTCTGGTCTTGTCTGGGAGAATCTTCATCCCTCTGTAATGATTAGTTCTGAGTCTGTAGATTTCGATATATCACAATCCATGGAAAACGTTTGCCAGGGCCTCGGAAGGTTGGACTTCTACCTTTGGTCCGCGGGAGGTATTTTATTTCCCTTCTACCACCCATCGGAGACTGATGAAGGTATCCGCCACCTGGGGACGTGCCCTCTAGGGCTTACAGGCTCCCCCGAGGGTATATCATTTTATGTATATGTGTTATGATATTATATAATACATACTTTTTTCTTAATTTTAATTCATCCATTTTATTAAATTTTTGTATCAGCAGAACTTGTTAAAGTAAAGTGTGTTAATTAAATACAAGCATTATTAGATTCTCTCTGTTTGTAATATTTTTAAAAATATAGAAAAAATAATTTTGTTTAAAAGAGAGTTATTCTTAACTTGGAATATATTTTATTGATATATTAACACATTGATTTTTTATTCACTTAGGATTATGCTCTTTTCAGAAATGCATTTAAGTAAAAGTTATTAATATTTAAGCATTTAAAAGCTCACATATTTAAAACCACATTTATTTTATCAATCTTTTTTAAAGAATTTCTATAATTTTTTAAGTTATTTTATTAATCAACATTTTATTTTTAATACATTTTGATTGAAATTTCTAACAACAAATCTTTTATAAAAATAATCTCTTTTAATATAAAGTTTTAAGAAAAGAAACAAAATCGGAATACATTTCTAACGCTGTATATTGAATTAGAAAATTTATTTTTCCAAACAATTGCACTTTTTCTTATGAAAAAAAAAGTACAATTGTTTGGATTTATGCAACTGTTATTTTATGTCAATTCAAATTAATGTGGTTTCTTTTACAACAGTTTAAGTGCACAACTTATCCACACATTGCAAAATTATGGGCTATTAAATATAGTGGCTAAAATTTACATTAATTTATATTCACATTAATGATTAATGCCATGAGCAAAATTAGCAGTTTTTCCCCATCTCTACATACAAGTATTTATAATCTTTTGTACTTTTCATAAAAATGAAAATAGGTGGCCTTTTAAATATGATGATTAAAAAAATGTTTTTCTTTATTTTTTTTATACTTATTCTATTTTATAATATAGATAATTTTTAGAAAATAAGTTCTTAGGGAATGAAAGAGTGAATAAGGCATTTTAATTTGCACAATATTTTAAAAGTTTTTTTATTGGAGATATTTGGTTTTAAACTAGTTTACATATTTCTTTCACTTAACCTTTCATTAAAAATAATATCAGTTTAATATTTTCTCTATTCCTAATACTTTCAGTGAGAATTAAAGTACCACTAAAATTAGTCCATCTAGGAAAAAATTAAATTAATTAGATTCTTCTTTTAAAGTGTAAGGTTTTTTAACTGTAACAATAATTATGTTATAATCTCATTATATATTTAGTTAAGTATTTTCTTTATTATATAATATATTATTTGATTCTGTATATATCAAAATGTTTCCTAACTATTTGGGGGTTTTTTTTTATTAGATATTCAAAATTTGAAGTAAACACTCTTTCTTCTTATTATTGTTACTACTTTTAATGTTATAGTTTTCAAATTTTATATCTTTGATACTTACTCCATTTCAGTTTAAAATAAAATCACCATAAATTAATTTACATTGAAAATAAATAATTTGTATCATAGGATTTGATAAAATTTTTTTTAATCATATAAGAAAATGAAAGCAAGTAACAGGTGTAAAAATATGCTTCTTAGTTATGCAAATTGCAGAAATTTGCCAATTATTAACTTGAAACTGATAGAAGAGTTATAGTTAAATGAATTTTTTAAAAGTCAAAATCCATTCCATTTAGGAATAAAAAAAATAATGTTAAAATTTTTTTTATTTTGATGATTGAATTTTGTTTTTTATTATAGTGATTGTCTAAAATTAAATATATTTCAGCTCAATGGATGAACATTATGGCTGAAAATACAGGTGAAGTAGAGGGGAAGATTATAGGTGATCTTGGTTGTGGATGTGGAACCCTTACAATTGCAGCCGCTGTTTATGGAGCTGAGTAAGTTTTCTTTCACTTGTTATGTACTTGCCAGTGCTTCTAATTTTCTTAATAATTTTTCACTCTTCTAATTATAAAATAAATTCCTATAATTTTCCATGAAGTATCTTTATTATAAATTGATTTGCCATATAACAAGAGTTTATCTTAAAAAATATTCTAAAAAGTATTATCTGTATTATTATGCTAATAACTTTTCAGCAATTGTTATGCTATAAAATATTATATGTATTATCATGCTAATAAGTTTTCAGCAATTAAACTTTTTATGCACTTTATATTCTTCAATAGCAAAGTATTTTCAGTGAACAAATGTTTAACTCTCCCTGTAATTTTTCTCCCCTACTTTTCTTCCTTTTTAAAGTCAAGTATTCGTAGACAATGGTATTGCATGATCTTCTACAGATTTCTGAAGTTTGTAAATTAACTTCTATGTTGTTATAACATTACATAAGAAATGTTCATTCCCCCAGCACCCCCGCCCCATTTTTTTTATTTTTATACAAAGTTGAGTTATATCATCTTTTTACTATGTGTATTTCTGAATGATATTTTAATGTTTATTAAAAGTCTGGAATTTTACTTAATTCTTGAAAGAATTTTCAAAATCATACAAATTTCAAAAACTTAAACAAATTTTTTTAACATTACTGAAATTTGTTGAAAAACTGGGGTAATAATGTCTATACATACATACATAAGAAATCTTAAAGAATAAAATTCATGTAGCAAATTTTAAATGAATCTTAATAATCACATAATCTTATATATATATTGAGTTCATTTCGATTAAGGGGATAACAGCTGTGATTAGGTGCAGATGGTCCAAATGTGGTAACCTATGCATTTCACTATCTTGATTTAGCAATTTTTCTAAAGAAATATGTTTGAATTATTTTGGAATAACTTTTTAATATTCAAACACCTTTGTGCAAACATTAGTCATTGATAATCACACTAGCAATACATAATATAAGTAAATATTTACTTTAGCATCCATACTGTTAAATTCTCTAATATATAATATTAGGTTATGGAAAAAGAAATTCATTATTTTTACATGAACTTCAAGACTTTTTTTAACATGTTTCAGATTACCAATTTTGGTAAGTATGCACTGTTTGTTCTATAATTTGTTGCCATTTGAAAGGCATCATAATGCCTCCCTCATAGAAGTCTTGGTCTTTACTGGCAAAAAACTGTAGTAATTGATTTTCACATTCTTCTATTTATGCCAATTTCTTATCACTAAGGAAGTTTTGCAATGCAAGAAAAGCATGGGTATCGCTTGTGCCAGGTTCGGACTATATGGTGGATGCATCAAAACTTCCAACCAAGCCCCCGGAGTTTCTAGCAAGTCACTATAGACGTGTGGGGCCTGATGGTGTTGTGAGGGAACACAACACTTCTCCTGTTAGCCAATTCTGGTTGTTTCTTATCAATCGCTAGCTTCAAACGGTCTAGATGTTGACAGTAGAGATCCGAATTTAGTGTTGGTCGTATGGAAGTAACTTATAATAAATTATTACTTTCCAGTCCCACCAAATGAACAGCTGAACCTTCCT
Source organism: Caerostris darwini (assembly GCA_021605075.1). Taxonomy (NCBI): domain Eukaryota; kingdom Metazoa; phylum Arthropoda; class Arachnida; order Araneae; family Araneidae; genus Caerostris; species Caerostris darwini. Next base: position 16,361 of record BPLQ01008532.1, read on the forward strand.
GGCTGTTAGTCCTGTTTTGGCCACCGTTTGAGCTGCTTCAATGCACTTTGACCACAATCGTTTTCGCACAATGTTATCGTATGTAACCCATTTCTCATCCCCAGTTACCATCCATTTAAGAAATGAGTCGATTTCATTCCGTTTGACCAGCAGATGGAAATTTGATCCATCGTGTTTTTTGTGTTAATTGGTGTGGCACCCAAACATCAAGCTTCTTTTTGAATCCAGTTTTATGAAAATGGTTTAAAACTGTTTTATGGTCAATCTTTAACTCCTGGGTGATGCTATGACTGCTAACATGCCAGCCAACTTCGATTATTTCTGTGATTTTATCGACATTTTTGATGATGGGTCTATCTGTGCGAGGTGCACCCTTAATATCAAAAATACCTGAATAATATACATATAATATCAAAGAAACCAAATTGCACATAATTGGCTGTTACAGTATCAGGACCATGAACACCATTCACAATTTCAGCCGCCTGGCTTGCACTTTCGTCTTTATCAAAGAAAAACTGTAAAATGTATGTAATTTTCTCTTTGTTGACTTCCATTTTTAACACCCTGTAATTCACAACTGAATCTATCAAACAAAAAAAAGCAAAATAATTTTTTTAGTGCGAAATGTCACGTTTCCAATGAGCATAAATCTGAAATTGTTTGATCAATAATTTATGAGATATCGACAGCATCACTACAGCATACTATCGAAAAAATAATGGATTTCTTTTCCCCCAACTTAACATTTTCTAAATAAAGCTTAAATACTTTTCGTATTAATCTTCTATATCCAAAATTATTTTTAAAATATGACTTATTTTTATCTTTTTATTAGAATGTGTGTTGGTTTTGACATTGATAAAAGTGCTTTGGAAATAGCTCAGAGAAACAAAGAAGACTTAGAACTACAGAATGTTGACTTTGTTCAATGTGATGTTATGGATTTAAATGATTCAAGATGGCATAAGGCTTTTGACACTGTTGTCCTAAATCCTCCATTTGGAACAAAAGGCAACAAAGGTAAAATAAAAAAAAGGTTAAAAGTTAGAGAGAAATAAAAAGTTGGTATTTGATGTATACTTGTTCATATATTTTTTTTAATTATTTATTGCAGATTCGAAACTATTCAATTTTTGGGTTATAGACTTTAGAAACATGTACTCAGCATTTTTTCTCCTAATAAAAAAAATTATAAATGCAAAAATATTTTGTCTTATAAGAAGGAATTAGTTAATTGAAACCAATTCACTATTTTAAAATTTTCTTTAAAATACATTTGTTATTAATGACTTTTTCTAAAGAAAAATATTAAAGCAAGAATAAATTTATCAGAAGCAGCTTAAATTAAATTTCCTATGTAGGACTGCGAAAAGAAATTAAATTTTTTTTTTCACTGTGTTTATTGTTTAATACTTGGTAACAGTAAGACAAATGACATTTGTGGCTGAATATAATTTCTCATGTATGGCAATTTTGATGAATTTGTGTGCTTATTATAATGGCAAATTGAATACAGACAGTCCCCGACTTTTGCTCATTTTTAAAGAATTCAATATTTTAAATATTTTTATCAACGGTGAAAAATTTGCTTCCATATAGAACTCTAATGTGAAAATAGTTACTTCAAAATTGACATTTTATGAAAAATAGCTCCAAAGAGTGAGAAAAAAGAGATTCAATTATCAAATTTCTTCTTTTTTACATCTGGTTTATTTTGGGTGTCATCTGAATGGTGTCATTCCAAGAAATAATAAAGTATACTTGATTTTTTTTAAAAACATACTACTGTGTTGTTCCCATAGAGTATCTAAACGAGAGGTCAGAACAGTTTTAGTTTTGCGTTAGGGAGTGCCTCAACATGTTGCGTGTTTTGCCAATGTATTTGATTATGTTTAAATTTTTATCCTTATAGATTGATAAACATGAGTGAGAAGCTGAGAAATTGCATTATTGATACAAACAAAAATAAATTGAGGATTTGTAAACTCCTTATAATCATGACAAAAAGGGAAATAATTAAATGTTCTGAAAACGGTGAATCTTTTGCTCCAGTTAGATGTTGTACAATGTAAAAGATTTATGATATGCCCAGTTTTAAAAAATAAGAGTGAAATTAAGGAATATGTCTGGAATAATCAAATAGTATCAAAAATAATAATCATAATATATCAAAATTGTGGAAATATATCTTCAAAGATTGTTTTCATATATAATGATCGAGGAAAGGGAAAGATCTTTGTCATCATGGATTGATGATGAACATCAAAATAATGTCCCTCTGAATTTTTCAGTTATTCGAGCAAAAGCTCTTAGTTCGCATGAAGATTAGAAGACTAGACTAAATAGAGCTTCTAACATGTATTTCAAACAAGTAATGGCTGGTTTTGACCAATTTAAAATGAGATATTTTATACGCAATATTAAAATCTCTGGAGAATCAGCTGATGCAGATAAAAATGCTGCAAAAGAATTTATTTCCTTATTTTCCAAAATTTGAATAGGTGGTGAATATTCTCCTAGCCAAATATGCAATGTAGATTTATTTTTGAAAAAAATGTCTTAACATACATTTTTATTGAAGGAAGAATCAATCGACCCTGGATATAAACCTTCCAATAACTGATTGATGTTGCTTCTGGGTTATTAGCAATAATGATTTAAAATTTATGCCATTATTAGTTTACCTAGTGGAAAATCCCAGAGGATTGAAAAGAAAAAATAAAGAATTGGTTCCTCTCATTCGGAAATCAAGTAAAAATGCCTGGGTTGCTGCATTAATATTTAAAGATTGGTTCAATTTTTATTTCGTGCCAACAGTTAAGCAATATTGTAAAAGTAATATTGTACAATTTAAAGCATTATTGATCTTAGACAATGCTCTATGACAACCAAAATTATTCTTTTCATTATGAATTTATTTATTTCTGACATTTATAAGAAATTGTCTTATTGACATATTAAATGTCAAAAATAAGTGTATAATGCAACATTTAACATATTGCCGAAGATTTATAATATAAAAATATCAAAGAAAATTTTTAATGATTATATAGCATAAATGGCCTAGTTAATTTATCTGATTAGCAAGAATTTGTTACTTAATATTTAAATTTGCTTTGTAATTTCATTTGTGTTATGCCCTTTGATACCCCCATTTATATTCATCTATCATTAACAACGAATATAATTAAGGAATTTATCTCGGGTATTTATGGCTTTTGAAAAATAATTGGTTTGTAATTATGTAGATCATTATTAAATAAACATTTTAAAATTAATTAAACTGAGTATAAAATAGGTGGACTAAAAATGTTTACTTTTTATAAAGTATTTCATTATGCAGTTTCAAGTGGTTACATAAAATGATAAAACAAGATGAAAATTAAATTTCAAATTCTTAATTACATGTTAAGACTGTATGAACAACCTTACAATATACGATAGAATACAGAACAATGGAAATGGGTCAGCGTAACCTTAAAATGCTACAGGATATAATCTGCACAGTGATTTTCACATAGGCATTTGTAGGGAAAAGCTTATGAAGACCCTGACTGACATGGAGATGAATGATAGAAACCAGGGCATGAATCTTTATTCAACAGCACAGAGAATAGCAATAGAAACTGTAGGTGTTTAGCTACCTTGGTCATCATGATAAACATTATGCAAATTGTTATTGCTTCAAAGCATTTTTATTGTTAATTATTAAGTATTCCCCTTTTATTATTTTTTAGTAATGTAAATTTATTGTAGTTAGTATTTTTCCTTCTTAGAATGTTGAAGAATCTACAATTGTTTGAAAAGGATTGTAATATAACCTTTTAAAAATTATAATCTATTTTAGCTATGCAATTTTTATTAAATATATGTTGTAAATTTTATATGTAGGGAAATTGCTTTCGTATTTTTTAATACATTTATAATTTTTTATTTTCGACAGGTATTGACATGATGTTTTTGAAAACAGCATTATCACTTGCCCGCAATTCAGTCTACAGTTTGCATAAAAGTAGTACTATAGAAGTAAGGGACATACTAAATTTCACTACTTTTCTTTTATGTTGCATTTATAATAAGTCAGAAAAGTTTTTTTTTTTTTTGTAGATTCTGTATTTTTTTTATATATCTTATTTAAAATAGAATAACGATCATTTATCTAATTTATACATAACAATGTAGGTCTGAATATTTAAGATTTAAAAAAAAATTAGATTTTAAAAGTCAGGGATCTAAATTTTAACATATGTCTGGTCTATCAAATGAATTTGCATGGCTGTAATTCGATAAAAAGTTTTAAAATATAGCTATAAAATAGTCAAAATTAAATCATTATTTGTGTGTAGACTATTTAGATAATAGAGTATTGATTTCTGTTTAAACAATTTTGGTTCAAATTTTTTTACCAGAGATAAAAATAACAAAAGCCCACCCATTACTTAATATAAAAAAATTAATTAGATTCTTGCACATTTCAAATTACTAACTCATTCAGTTTGTCATTCATACATTTTAAAATCATCAACTACATATAGATTTCACAAAATGACATTTATTAAATTTGTAAAAATATTAGTTTTAAGTTATTGAATCATTGATTTCAACTTAAAAAAAAATTAGTATCTTTTATTATGTACTTTAACTGTAAGAAGAATCATATCTCTATCAGAATTCAATTAAATATTGGTAATAACATTATTGAAGAATTTTTTCTATCCTATAATGTTTTTTTTTTTTTTTTATCACTAAAGGTTTTAATGAAAGGAATAATTATTATTGTGCTTTTAAAGCAAAGAAAATGGTATATTACATATAAACTTGAACCTAAGTTTCTCATGATGAATCCATTATTCAAGTAAATAATATTGAAATACATTTAGAATGGCAAAAAAAATGTTGAAAAATAATTGTTTTTAGTTATAACTATGTAAAATACAATTATTAAATGTTAATTTTTAAAATTATTTAATATAAAATACTCAATAAAATATTTCTGTATCATTTTATATGTTGATTATAAGGTCAAAAACTATGTACAAATGAAAGGAATACATTTTTTTTGGGGGGTCTAATTCTATTACTCATTTAAATTTATCATCACAGAATAAAGAGGCATCGATTATATAATAAAGACTTACTGTATATAAATATTTTTTTCTGAATAATAATAAAACTGAAAAAATTTTCTGCATTGATTGGAAAGAGCTAAAACAATTTTGTTTATTGATTCAGATAATTTATTATATTTTAGATAGTAATAATTGTATTTTATATAGTTTTTTTTAAAGATTCTTTTCCCCATTGTAAAAAGTCAAGGTAGAAGATTCTATTGAAAATCTTCATGTCTATCTTTTAATATTAATTTGTTTACATCAGTCACTTATTAACATTTTTAAAATTAATTTATATATAATTTTGATTTATTTGAGTGTAAGCATCAAAGACATGAATACTCCATAATGTTAATATAAAAAAATATAGTTATAACAGATTAAAATGTTATATCATAAAATTTGAACTTCAATGATTCTGAAGAAAGACAAATTCAGTTGCTATTGTTTTATTTTTATTCATTTATAATGAATATTAAGTATTTTATTAATTACTTGAACATGATGTTAGTACAGAGTTTCACAAAACTTATATTTAACACCCCTATATATTGATGACTATTTACATCAATCCTGGAATCCAATTTTCTAATCTTTTTTTATTTATATTAATCGTGGAACATCTGCATGTCTTTGTGCACACTCTTGAACCTCCTAGGCCTCTTTTGGTCTTGTCAACCTCACAAACTCGAACTCTCTAAACTTGAACTCCTCGCTTTCATCAGTTTCTAAGGTTTTTATACTATCCGCCTAACTCAGTACTGAATTCTTCTATTTCTTTCTCATCTTTGCGGCACCTTGATTATTTTCATTCATGTGCACTCTATTTTTGTTGGTTTTTACTTTTACTTCTTTTTCTTTACCACAGTATGTTAAAAAAAATACTTATAATATGTACATACAGCAATACACAAATTCTGCAAAGAGTTTTTTTTTTTATCTAACTTTGATTGTACTTTTTTGAAAACCATTGATATTTTTCAAGATGCACTATATGTATTACTAGATATTTTGTTTTTTTAGTTATATTGATATTTTTTTATTTGCAGCACATTAAGAAAAAAGCTAAAGAATGGAATGTGACTATACATCCAATGTATAAAATGATATTTAATTTAAATAAATCATACCATCGGCATAAAAGTAATTTACGTGATATAGAAGTTAGTGTTATAAGATTTATTCTTCCTGAAGCAAATAAAATAAATTTATGATATGTATTATATTTCATTATTTATTATTATTCTACATAATGCAATTTTAATTTTTTGTAACTTAATATTATATTCTTATATAGATTTCTATATATTTAAATTATAAATATAGTAACTCAATAGAAATCCAGTTACTGAATGCTATTAGGCGTAAAATTTTATGAATTAAATTATTAAACAAAAAATACCGTTAACTATTTCAAATAATGATACATAAAGTTAAAAATATATTGATAGTAGCACATATAAATCATCTTCACAGAAAACATACTTAATTCTTTTATTTAGATTCATATCTATTCAAGGCAGCATCTTTGCTTTCTTCAGAAAGTTGATTGAATAGTTTTCTTAGGTGGCATCGAAAATTTAACTAAAGAAAACGAATGTGAAATCCAATGAAATGTTCTTTCCCTGTAAATACTTCCATTCTCTCCATACTATATCTAGCCCTTCCTAAACTCACCCCTATGGCTATCCAATTTCGAATACCTGGAGATGGGAGAGTAGGAATTCTTTGAATTGAGTTATGTTAACGTAAAGGAATTGTCATTGCTGCAACATAAAGTATATTGCCAACTTCTTTGGGGGTTCAGGAGTCTAGATTAAACCAGAATATTTTTATTAGTAAAATGGCAATTCAAATTTTTCTTCTTTGTTAAACAAAATTTTAGTTCATTGCAATTCAACAGTTCGTATGTTTTATTTATTTTATGTTGGCTCATCTATGAACAGTGCAGTAATGTGAAGGATAATGTCAACAAAATAACAAAGTGAAATTGGATATAATTTTAATAAATATTGATCCAATTTCGAAATAATTTTTCCAATTGATTTAAGCATTCCTGCCAATTTTGATGTAAATTGAGATCACGCATAAGTTTTGAGAAATATCTGTACTTCGATTTTTCTCTACATGTAGTTTTTGATAAAAAAAAAAATGTTTTCAAACAGATGGTTAAAACATGAGTATTCTTAATTTTCTGTAGAAAAGTTTAAGATTAAATGCTTTTTCTTTTGTTTCAGTTATAAGATAAATACCTAAAATTTAATTAATAAATATTATGATATTCAATTTCATAAATTAATTTCATACAATGAGGTTATTTTGCAATTGATGGAAATTAATACTTCAAAATTATCAGTCTTAACAGAAAGTTGTACACAAAACTCTTGATTAATAACACACAAATAATTTTTATTGGTTAACTGAAAGCAATAAAACTGTGTATATTTTTTAAATTCCTATTCATAAATCACTAATAAACAAAAATGTCGCAGAGAAATATGAATAAACATTTCAGAGTAAAGGATGTATGAAAAGCAATTATTTTTTAATTTTAGTTAGAAAAATTTCCTGAAATTTGAAACATGTTTAAGTTCAGAAAACTTTTAAATACAATTTTTTTGTTGTTGGATTGGATATTACATTTTTCACTTACGTAAAATTTTGTTGAGATTTTTTGATATCTTCTATATTCAATATACATATGACAATGCAAAAATTATAAATAAAATATTAATATACAAATGTAGCAGAAAACGAATCTTTCCAAGTTTTTTTAATACTTCTATTAAAATTGATCTGTACAGAAAAATGGCTTATACTTACTTTATGGCAGAAACCACAACCTTAAAATTTTTCGGTAATCAAATATCTTACAGATTTAAAAAAAGCCACATAATTATTTGCTAACATATCATTCCAATCTTCACATCAGACAAATTTCTTTTTAATGCAGTACATTCATTAAAAAATTAATCTATTGTATGTTATGAACTTGGTTTCATTCTTGAATATAATTTAACCAAACTATCTGCTTCACCATTATGAACATTATCCATTAAAATAAATACAAATTATATATATTTGTTATAAAATTTATTTTTCTGCTACTCACTTTTAACAATTAACTGATTTTCGTATGTTACTTTTAAGTTGCTGTTTTATGTACTTTTAAAAAATAGTGTGCAACTCTTTTTTCCCCGAAACGGAGACAGTATTTCATCCATAAAAGATGAAAGGAAGGAGATGAACAAAATGCATACAATACGGAATAAAAAGAAAGATTATCGAAGTAGTAGCATTATATCTCTGCCAAGAAAGAACAACAAAAAGATGTCCTTTTGTAAGAGACATGATCTTTTTTAACTGCTGTAGTTGTCTCAATACTCAACACCAGATTATCTAACATTTGTTAAGGTAAAATCCATTCCTCAATGATCATTTGTTTCAATTGTTGGGTGTTCTTTGGCTGATATAATCACAAAGAAAAAGCCTTCCCAAACCATATTGCACATGTTCCATGGATTTAAATCAGATAGTGTGCTGGCATCAATTCTGATGATGATATTCTCTAGAAGCTACTCAAAATACGAATTCAATGTGGCTTATCGTTATCGCTCATACAAACGAAGTTCACATTAATGGCACCTCGGAATAAACGAAGAGGTAATGATCTCTTGCTGACAATAGTGGCTCCTGTGAAAATTTTAAGCCTGCCGTTCATCATAATGCCACTGCAATCCAATATGTGAGAACCACTGGTATTATGGTTCATGTTTCCTCTTGGCCGGGTCTCTATATCTTTACGTATGAATTGCTGTTGAAAATAACTTATGACACTGAACTTTCATATGTAGAAAGGGCGTGATCCATTAATGAGATCCCCAATCTTTGTGTTCCTTATACCAATCTAAACAGTCCGTCAATAAGCAGCTGTGAGTTAAGTGCAGCGTTCAGGACGTAGACCGGTTTTATGAAGAAGTTTGGCGCGACATTTTCCCGTTGCCGTACGCATCTGTTAAAAGATGTTGTCCCTGACATCAGTCGCTTTACCTGCAGGACGATAGATCGGTTATAAATTGACTTTGTTTTTCCTTGACCGATAACCACAAACTTTTTTTACAGTTGTACTTTTCGTTTGGAATGTTTCCCAAGCTTGATGAATGACACGATTAGATTAGCATGCCACATTACACCTCTCCTCAAGAATGCCGATCGTTCTATCTCATGTAAAGTTCTTTTAGATTGTTTCTACGTAGTAGGTCATTTAACTTGCAGAGAACGTCTTTAATAGTAATAGTCTAATTATTACTTTCTTAATCAAATAAACTCTTTCCTTAAGTTACAGAAAATGCCATCAATTACACAGGATGGCCCATAACTTTATCTCTGTGTGTGAAAACAAAATAAAAATATTTCAAATATTTAATATTTTTATTGTACAGTAAAGCACCCAAGCCAGGTAATTAAATTCAAATGAGAAATTTCACACAATACATTCACCATGCACCCCGCGTATCATTTGTGCAATTATTTCTGTAGGCTCATTTAAGAGATGGATACAAACTGCTCTTATACATTTCACAATTTGTATAAGCTGCCAATTACAATAAAACTCAGTCAATTATCCTGTGTGACACTTTTTTTTTTAGTTTCGAGGACTGAAACATTCTCCAAACAAACCAACATGAACTTCGATCCCTGGCTTTGTGCTCAAGTTGTCTATCTACATATGCCATTTAGACTTGCCTTGAATTTCTTTATTTTTGGAAATGTGTTTCCTAGAGGGCGATTCTTCCAATATCCAGGGAGATCAGTAAGTAGTGCAACCAAACATGAGACGAAGTGTACTTGAAATCAGCTTGAGGATTGTATTTCAGAGATGGATGGTTATGTAAACGAGGACCTGCCATTTCTCATACGTGCTCTATCGGTGTGAATTTTAGTGAGATGGTGGATAAAGAAGTATGCGATTTATTTGCAAAGCTTGCCAGCGGATGATTTTCAAGATAAAACAAACATTATTTTCCAGGAAAAAAAACATTTTGCAACTGTTGAAAGTAAGACAGCACTATTAGCTGCAACATCTGATCCACATATTGTTGTCCCATTATTGTGGCTTTCATACTCACCAGGTGTGACCAGTTATCGATAGCGCGCCAAATCATAATGACCCATTGTCGAACAGTACGGATTTTAACAGTCTATATAAGATTTTATCTGTATCCATATCGCCTCCAGACTCTTACTTGGTGAAACATAAACGAGTCTCGTCGATGAATACTCATTCAAGTGTCTCTGTTTAGTGTTCTTCGGCATTGATGGCTGTACGTCAATGATTTTTTTTTTTTTGTCATAAAGAGCAGCATTATTACAAGTCGCTTTCGATCAATCATCACAAAGCAGTTGTTAAAAATATTGGAACATCATCAAGACACATTGCACACTTTGCAAAATACCGCCAATCAATTAACCATCTGTAGCTTAAAGTGAAATTTTCTGTCAAAATTTTCTTCTGTGGGCAGATATCTATTCGGCTACACGTCTCAGACGAAAAAAGATTTCTCTCGACCACATTGTTAACCAATCTGATGTCTATTTTCCTTTTACCTTGTTAATTTATGCAACAGTTGCATATTTTATGCTATTTGCATAATCATCTAAAAATGTGCATTCTCTCTGTTGGATAGTATACTATATTCCAAAGAAGTTGAAATATCTGCGTGAAAAATGTTAAAATGAAATTTTCATCGAAAAAATTCCAAAATAGGAGAATTTATAGTATGTACAATAAATCATTCATTCTCTAAAATATTTTTAATCAACTAGCATCATTTTTTAAATTGCAATAATCCTAAATGTTTATAATGCATGTCACTTCACCAAAAAATAATTGGGAACACATAAAATAATTTGAAAGGAAAAAAAAAATATATATATATATATATCAAGAATTTCGTACAAAGTTATCCTTTCTTGATACCCTTCGTAAAAATATGACTACCTTTCATCCTCTGCAACTCCCATCTGCTATAAAATGATCTCCATCAACTTTGATAAAAAATTAATAAATCTTCCTAAATTTATTTCATTTACTTTAACAAAAAACATACACTTAAATAATTATTGCATACATTATTTACATTTATTCTTCACAATCATTTACACTTATATTTGGCCAAAGGTCACCAAGCTTAAGGTTGACTTTTATGCCAACAGCAGCCAACTCTGTACATAAATATCGAAAAACATAAGGAATATCTATTAGATGAACATTTTTATCTGAACCACAACGTTTGCAGATCCATTCATCGAAACGTATAAAATTCTTTTCCTTTTTTCTTGGAATTGGAGAAAGAAGGTCTTCACACGTCATACACACATATTGCTGAAAATTTTTTAAGTTATAGGCTTAATTTTTTAACAAAAATATAAATTTAATAGTTATAAGATATAATTTAAAATTCCTTTTAAATTCATATTTTATATTATAATTAAAAATTTATAAGCATCAACTATAGCATAATTAACTTACAAATAATATGGTTTTAAATGAATTATTTTAAATATTTTCCTTTATTAATAAGTATTTAATAGTAGCAAAAAAGAAAAATTATATAAAAAATTTTTTTAGCTATATCTAACAAGAAGTTGCAGCTATATGAATTAAAATTTTCATTTTATTTCAACATCAGACATGGCATTTTAAAATTTAATACTATAATTATTAACACTTTTAAACATTAAATGCATACAAAATATCAATTTTGTTAGCGTGAAACCAGTTCCTTTAAGTAGAAAATATTCATTAAACCATAATACAAAATTCAGAAAAAAAAACACAAATTGACAAGATTATTTATGTGTGCGAGCATACTCCAATAATTTAATATTTTTGTAAATAAATTTACCTTTGAAGCATCTGAACAAAAGAAAAGTCTGTCTAATATAAGTCCAGTTGCTCCATGAGCAAGCAAAGCATCACGCTCCATTTCACCAAACCTAACACCTCCTCCTTGTTTACGACCTTTTACAGGCTGTTTAGTGCAAGGATTAACTAGACCCGTTGTTCTCACCTAAAAATAATTTCATATGAAATAAAATAAACATTTCCAATCAATTTCAATTTATCATGTGTAAACATGATCTTTACATAAGATTTAAGGGTATAGTAAATATAAATAAATAATCATTCAAAAATGACTGATTGGACACACTTTCATAATACTGCAAATAAAAATAATATATACTTTTATTTGCAGAAATTCATATTTTATCAGCAAAAAATTCATATTTTATTTGCAAAATATTTGTGCTTATATCCAATGAAAAGATAAAAAGCAGAATGGACAATACAACAACTCCATTCCTCCCAATATTGCTCCTCCTCCATCGTAAGGCAAATGTTGTCCATTATTCCATATAATGGAATATATATATATATATATATATATATATTCCCACTGAGTTCAGTGGCCATAGGAACATGTCAATGTTCAATAACAACAAGTCAATTCATGAAGCAGAAAATAGTCACTATTTCATATCAATTGATTATATGTTATATATACATTTTTTACCAAATTGCAGTTTAGAAGAAGCTTGTTTTTTTTTTTTTTTTTGATGATTTTTGTCTGCGCCAAATGGGAAGTCATCTGCTAGAAATTATTTTATTAATCATATTGTGTCGTACTTCAGAGCTCCATTAGTTTTTGACAGCTATTCCCCTATTCTTATTGCTAAATTAAAAGAAATTTGTGCTCAGTTCGCAAAAAATTTGTCTGTTTGGCGTTATTTTCTTTTTTAACTATGCTTGATACTGTACCTGTCATATTTTTGTCTGCTAATTAACATCCTTTAAGATAAATTTTACTTTTGGATGTGTGCTTATCAATACCTTTTGCGAGACATGGAATAGTTTTTATTTTGAAAAAGGAATTGGGGTGTTATTTAAGGTACGATTTTTGTTTTTCGGGTAAGTTTGTTACATTTCTTATCATTTGTAGCGGAATTTTTTTGTTTTTGTTGTTGTTTCTTAAACTCACAATATAATTTATATATGCAATTTTATAATTATTGCTCTGACAACTTAACATGTAGTACAACAAACATGAGCACCTGTAACTTTACGATATGCACAGCAGCAAGCTAGAGTGACAAGTGAGCAAGGACACGCAATGTAAAGCCTATGGTAGATCGAGAGACAGAGATGCGAGTTTCCCAAACTAAGATGTTATTGCTTACATACTCTCCTTATTGGAAAAGCGAATAATTATTAAATCTTCTGGGTTGGGCTTTTTCTGTTCTTCCCATTTCCCTACTATAATGTAAAGGAGAAATTGTACAAGTAGGAATTCTTATTTACTCCATCACACCCGACTAGCGTAGCTTGTTCATTTCGGCAGTTTTACTTTTGAAAAACACTATTTTTTTTCTTCTTTAAATTGTTACATGAAGATCAGCGAAAAAGTGGCTTTGTGTAATATATATATATGTATATATATTATATACATATTGTGATAATATTGTTTTGTAATTATATATAGTCATGAATTGCCATTTACAACATTTTTTTCCATAAAAACACTGCTTTAGTTGTTTTCATTCAAATTCTACTTCGTACAATCGAGCTACGCATGTGGTAGGGTTGTACATCAGATAGAAACCTAGTTTGCTACTAAACTAGCATCAAACAAACCAACAACCCCTAAACTGCGATTTTACCACATTTTTAATCTCAGTTTATTTTCTCCTACAGTGGAATGCATGTGATATAAATAAATTAAAAAACAAACCTGTAATTAAATGTTTATACACACATAATAAATCTTAATTTAACAACAAATAATTAAAAGTTATTACCATTATAATAAAAATTTGTAACCTAATTATTTCCTATTAAAGAATATAGAAAACAATACACGAGAAAAAGAAAAAAATTAATACAATCAGGATCATAGTTAAATTATAACCGATGTAATTCATAACTATTTAAATTAATAAGCTTTATTAGTTCAAAAACTGAAATAATCAATATTTATAAATATTCAAATAGGTTCACCTGATATTTATCAGAAACCATATGCCTCAATCTTTGATAATAAACAACTCCAAAAAATATGTGAAGCTCTAACTGTTCTCCATTTGTCCCACTGTACATTGTCTCTGTACCATGATAATCATATCCAGCTTTAAGAAAATTACAAATATCATTAGAATCATATTAGGGAAAATTTTCTTTTTTTCTAACAAAAAGGATATTTTTATATAATTTACAATATTACCACTTTCTCTATTCTGCTAAATAGAATGATTACAATATTAATATTTAATAATGAAATAAAATCTATGCATACCTTTTTGTAAGCATTCTCCAAAATAATTAACAGCAGGATTTCTTTCAGAAAATGTAAAAGGTGTGGCATCATAAGTTGTTCCATTAATAGAAGCAGATTTACCAGCCATGGTTTCAATCATCATACCTATAAAAACATAGTTCATACAATAAGAAAAAGTAATCATAATATAATTTCTACATAGCAACGTACTTTTCAATAAAAATCTGATTAAAATTTTTTTTTTCAATTTATCTTAATTTTTTACATTTAAAAATTATGTGTAATTAATTTATATACCTATTGTCATACGAGAGGGAAAACCATGAGGGTTGAAGATTATATCCGGTGTCATCCCATCAGCTGTGAAAGGCATATCTTCTATATGACGCAATATACTGCATATTCCTTTTTGTCCATGTCTGCTAGCAAATTTATCGCCAACTTCAGGGTTTCGCTAATTCAAAAATAAAGTTATTATTTAAAAGTAATAATAACAGTAAAATTATAAAAGAATGTTAGGAGCCAACAAAGATGAAAATATTAAATGATGTATTTTAGTAATATCTCAGAAGAATTTTCAGTAATTTTTTTAACTTGTCAATGGCAGGGAGAAGAGGCATAAATAGCAAACATGCACCACTATTTTCAATCAAAATGACCATCAATGTAACTACAAAATTTACATCATTATAGATTATTATTAATTGGCCGACCACTGATGGCATGGGAAATTGTGCATGAAGCCAAATCGGCTAATTCAAAAAGAGTAGCATCATCATCATCATCATTTTTCTCCTTGCAACTTTATGTTTAATTCGTTTAATTTGGCCGGAACTCAGTTAAAAGTCTAAAATCTATTAATCAACTATTGTTTTCTAGCTGCTTATAATATTTACCACTTGGTCAGAGAAATTCTTTCACTTGCAGCAAAAGTGGATAAATCTTTCAAATATCTTATTGGTGCATGTTATTGAATAGGATAACATAAAAAAAAAAAACCTTAAAAATTGCATACACTTTCTAATTCTTACAATGGCTGCCATTATTTTTTTTATAACGTAATGTGAAATAACAATAGACAATGGCCTTTTTTTAAAATTTCTATAAAATATTTTTTTAGTAGTATGTAATTAATTTGAATTTTGTTATTTTCCAAAATAACTACCAAGAATTCAAATTAGTTGACATCTTTGTGTCCTTTACACACTAGAACTAAATAAAATGACAATTAATAGCAAGAAAATGATTTTTTAATCCTTTAAATAATCTCAGAATTTATCATTATAAAAAATATCAAACTGATTTATTTATTTCAGTCTCGCATCAGTAGTAGTGACATTTAAATTTATTAAATAAATATCCTTCAAACCTACAATTTAACAGTTAAGTAAAGTAAAGAAAAAAATATGCATTAAAAAAGAAAGAAAGATACCTACAGGTATTCGATATTTAATGGCAACTTGTTGATTTGTATCAGTGCCAGTATCATTTCCCAAGAGTTTTACATCTTCAACATAGGCTTCCTCGAGAGACTTGTATTTCTTATATATTGCACTACCAGTATTCTGATCTATATAGCTTTTAGGAAAATTGCATGTCATATTAAAGATAAAATAAAATTTAATAGATATGCATTGCAGAATAAAAAATACAATACTGTGATTGATAAAGTAAACAATTTAAGTTTATTTAAAAACAGTTTTTTCTGAGAAATTAAGCAATTTTTAGATAATTGTGTAACAATTTATTCTCTTGTTAAAAATTTTTCAAGGAAACTCATTACAATATTTTTGTGAAACAGATGTTTTAAAGGATAATTTTTAAAAATGTGAAATGCTGAGACTAAGACCAATTTTCATAAATATGTATTGTGATATGCAGGGACTGCTATGTAAAATCATGAAATTACATTTTAATAATAGACTCAATATTTAGCTAAATTTTTGCAGTAACTAAAATTGCATTAAATTTTTTTACTAGTCATCTAACTCTTTTATTTATAATAATTATTAATATTCCTGACATGCATCTTATCTAACAATGATTTTAAGTAAAATGATAAATTTTAATAAATTATAACAATATCTGGCAAGGCAGACCACCAGTGAAATGTGCTGCACTGCAAATTTTTCTTAGACTGTTAAAAAAAATATGAAATGCTAGTTTTTATTTTGCAAAAAATTATTTAATTTTTACTTGATTAATCAAATTTATGCATTCTAAAGCTGTGCTAAGAGCAAGTGGTTTTATTAAGTTAATTCTTTTAAAAACAAGTGAAAAAGACAAAAAAATTGACACTTTCATACAATTAAAATATAATTTAATAAATTTCACCCACAACAATAAAAAAAAATTGTTAGGTTTTTTTTATCCTTTATTGAAATTTTGTAGAAGCCTTTTTTATTTAGTTATACATTAGAATGGGGTAAAGTAAATACAAAATTTATAATAAACCAATAGGTTTTTTTTTTTTTTTTTTTTAAATTATCAAAAGAATTTAAACATTTTAATAATTGGAATAAAGTTTTACACAAGAAATAAAATTTAAAAATACTAACCAACAAATTGGATCACCATATTTTAATCTAGTACCAACATATGGAAGACCATCGACATCAATAAAATTTGAATGTTTTCCATCTTTATCTCGTCCAAATGCAAAAGATTTCTGAGTTCCTCTATCTCCAGCAATTACTCGCAAATTAATAATTTCAGTTTTGTATATGCTTCCATGTTTAAACCCTCTTTCTACTGAGGATTTGTTTAAAACAATAGCATCTTCCATATCAAAACCCTATTAAAACAAAGTATTTTTAATATAACTTCTAATTCAAAGCTACCTTATTGCATTTTATGATTCATCTTTATAGTACATGTCTTTTTCTAAAAATTAATGATAAGGCTTCTTACATAATATATTACAATTTTCTTAATAATTTCTATCGAACTGTAACTTGACTAAAGTTTAAATGTTTCAGTAAATTTTATTTAACAAAAAAATTGTGATAAATATTAAATTAAAAAAAAAGTTTAATGTTTACAATAAAAAAAAAAAACTACTAACATTAAATTCTTCCAGAAAATTATTAAAACAATGTTTTTTTTTTTTTTTTTTTTTTACAGAATATTGTAAATTCAATATAACTTTTTTTCATTACAGAATATATATTACTGGAAATTGAGCATTTGTTTACTTACTGTATTTGACATGACAGCTACAATTGCATTAGTACCAATAGGGTAATCATCCATTCGGTAATAATCATACATATTAGGTTTGACTAAAGGTGATTGAGGTGTTCTAATATGGTATAATTTGTTGTCAGATCTGTATCGAAGAGCATGACATGAAGTACCCATAGTTTGTTTACCCATCTAAAAAATAATAATAAATAAATTAATAATAATAAAAAATAAATAAATAAAAATAAAAAAAAGGAAAGAAATTTACCTGACATTCATACATATTCCTAGGACTCTGATTAAAATCTGAATAAGGTATTTGATTAGCTAAAATACTAAGTATATTTGTTGCGGCAATTTCTTGATGAAAGGTTTTCTGTTGAATAACAAAGAAATAAAATAATATCAATTATATATATAACTAAATAAACAAATAAGGCACAACACATGTATGACTAGCAAATATAGCCTGATTTTAGAAAATAAAACTTATTAGCTCTTTTACATCCGAGATACTACTCGATTAGTACTCATAAGATCCTTTTTTCATCGCCTACATAGATATCAGTAAGTTGTACTTTAATGAGAATAATGATTCAATAGGTTGTATTATATTATTACAATAATATAGTAAAAAAACCAATATAATATCATATTAAAAAGTATAGCAAAAAAAAACAATAGACTTCTACTATTTTATCTAGCAAGTAGTCAAAATTACAAAATTTCTTGTTAGTAATATTTAGTTAAATAACATATTTATTTTTATTGTCATCAGATGGTATTAACAATTGTTTGTTAAAGAATTATGAATGGAAAATAAAAATGCAATACATATATATTCGAAAATGTTTAGATTCAAGATGTAAAACATTATTGAATCAAAATCATTTTAATTAGCAAAAATTACATAATTATTGTGTAGTTATATTTATTTATCAGTCAGAGCTTGATCCTTTTTTTTGCAAACGTATATATATTTTTTCCACAAACAACTCTAGACATTGCACATATAACTAACTATGCCTAAAACAGTCTGATCTAAAATCAATCCCAGCAATTTTAAGTGATTGGTCTACTGCTTTGTTTATAAACATAACAAAAGTAAGTCGTATCAGGAATTGTAGCCTTTTGAATTCAAATAGTGTACCAGATGTTATTAAAAGTATCCTGGGAATGAACACATCTCCTTCTTCAGGACCATAGAGTATTCTATTACTACTATATGTTTAACATAGCCAATATCTCTCAACCTCACAAGAAAGCCTTCTCCATAAAGCTATCAAATTTTGCACATTCAGTGGAGAATTCCTCGAATTTAACTACAGCAAACTAAAAGAATTGACAATATACTTCGGAAGTAACAGCGACTTCTTTGGTGGTACAAGTATCTAGAGTTAAATCGAAACATTTTTATTGGTTAAAAGACAATGCAATTCACCAGTTAATAGCTTTTAATTATTTATTATACATCAGCCAGATTATGAACAATACAACAGTGTAAAAAAATGTCAACCATTAAAAAACGTCAAATTGGAGTAAAAACTAATTGGGTAATTTCTTAACGAATATCGATCCAATTTCGAAGTTTTTTTTAGTTGATCTAGGTTTTATGATAAAAGTATTCCCAACAATTTTGGTGATATTGGATGTAAATTCTTCCTCTGCACAATCAAACACATACATAGAAACTTTAAAAATACAGAGAAAGATAATAAACTCACTGCCAAATGTTAAGCATGCACAGAAAAATATTGCTTTCCAGCAGCCAATTTGAAATGGAGAAGTTTCAATTTGCTGTGGAGTTAAATTGAGGCATGCAAATATGTTATATATCAGCTAATCTCAGTTTCATGTTGAGAAATATGCATAAAAAGGCAGTCGTATAAGAAGCAGCACTGTGAAGGATTACAGGAATTGCACATAAGTGCTGATAAAACCTGTTTAGAATTTTAATATGCTTTGTTTTCATGACAGACGTGTTTCTATGGATTCTAGAAGGCAAATGAAAGATTCTGAGTGATAGAGTGCTGTCGAATGCATGAGTGCTGGTTATGCTAAACATAGATTGGTTTGGTTTGTCACTCTACTGTCATTTTGTGCACACTTCAGGCTAAATAGACCAGGACCTACAGTTTAAAGTGAATTTTGAAACATTAACAAACACTAAATATAGAGTAGTAACAGAAAGCAGTGCTGTGCTGAAAAAGAAGGCAATCAAAGCAGTACTTCTTGTTATATATTTAATTATGGCAGTGAGTGTATATAAGCATTGCAAATACACAAAAAGACTTTTCAGAGCATATTAGAGATAGATTTCTAAGACAACATAAACTGTTTGCCATACTGTTAGATTAAAAAATACATATCAACTTTAATATTTTTACTACAAAACAATGAAAGATTCACTTACACCTTGTTTAATATCTTCCTCATTACAAGCAATATGAAGGAACACTTGTTCCATTGTACCAATAAGCTCAATTTCTTTAGTACAAATGTTCTTTACAGGTCTTACCATACGAGCCAGATTTGTGAAAATAAAAATACCAGGATATTGAGAGGCGTAATTTGTTTTGGGAAAGAAACAGATTTCCATGTGAGCAGGAACCTATATAAAATATTAGAATTAAAATTACACACATAAAAAAGTTAATATTCCAATTAAAGTAATGAGTTTTTCATTTTAGAAAATAATCTAAAAACACAAAACAAATATTTACCATATTTCTTACATATAAATGGTAAATTATACATTAAAAACTTTAGAATCCTTAATATGAATTAAAATCCATATTAAATCATGGTATAAATTAAAGCCACTGTATATAAATCAAAAGATTTTTTTTTCTAAATCAATTCTAAAAATATGCTACCTGAAAATCCTTTTGGCCAAATATAATGAACGACACACACAGATATATATAATATAAAATGAATGATAAATTAATCACATTATTATTTGTAAATTTAAGCAATACATTGAAACAGTAACAATACTGTGTTTTTTGAAAGAAAGATTAATTTCATAAGATTTGTTAATTGGACTCTCTTTATTAAAAAAGACTGATAAATTACTTTAATAACAAAACTTTAAAATATTAATACAACAATAGATGTAGCACTAACTAAAATTATATTTTTATACCATTAAATTTAATTAATATATTAGCTTTTATTTTCATTCTGGATGCCAGCCAATAAGTGAAATATTTCTCTAATTTTTATCAGTCCACATATAAAATAAAGTTTTAAAAATTTTAGTCTAGATTTTTTAGAAATGCTAAGTTTACTGAAATATAATTTTTTAAAAAAAAATTGTTTTACCGATAATAAATATCATTCTATTTTGATAATAAGTTTATTAGAAATTTAAATACCTCAAATATGTCTAGTTTATTATTATTATTATTTAGTTATTACTATTAGTTTTACTTTCATCAACAAAATTAATGTGCGATATATTTATCAGAACTAAGCATTCCAGAAAACTATTAAATATAGGAATAAACGAAGTCATATACAAAATTAGTTGAAAAGAAGAAGAGGCATTTAATTTGATGAAAAACAAGTAATCAAAATAAATAAAAACTGCTTACTTTATTTTCACCACGTGATTTATAATATCTTAATGTTTGCACAAATCTGAAAGCTATTTTTTCCGAAATTCGGCCAACCACTGCACCATCAAATAAAATTGTATAAAAATCTGATTGTACTGATAAAGGATCACTCAAGGGAATCATTCCAAGCCTACAAAATAATTGGAATAAATGATCCTTTATAGGTGATGCAGGTTCAATATTAACAACCTGAAATTATAAATAAAAATAATTAATTTACATCATATTACTTTGAAATAGAATGAAAATAGCAGCATGCATATTAAGAGATAACTTAATATGCATACTTTTACAAAGATTAAAAAACAATCAATATTTGAGAATTAGCATTTCACAATGCTGTGATATACCTTTAAAATACCTGTAAAAATTACCTGTAAAATAAAATATTTCATCCACCAAAGTGATATCAGGTAGATAACAATGGATTCACTTAGGAAAAAAAATATTGGAAACTAAAAACTTTCCTATTATAATATTGTCAATAAAAAGGCATTCCAAAAATATTCACATGTTAAATAAATTAATATTTCACAATAATAATAATTTAAAATTTTAAAGTGTTCTAAACTACACAAATTTATTCTGATGAAAATAATTATGGCTAATTTAACATCTTTAATAATTCAAAATACAGGAATCTCTTTTAACTAAAAAGTAAAAGGTTTTCTCTACAACATTCTTATTTTGTTTTTATTATAATCATAATTGGTTGATTTTATTAATGACTTTTGGTTCATGAAACTATCCCAAGAAGATATGCTTAATGGATCAATGCTAACATATTGGTAGATCTTTAATCTTTTTTAGGGGGGTGACATTTTTAGTTGAATTAATAGCTTCAATTCAAAAAAAGTAAACAATATAATAATAGTACAGCAAATTGGCAATATTAATTTAACATGTTAATAATTTTTATACTTTTTCTCTAGTTCAATGACAAATTTAATTTATTTTATAAAGACTTTAGAATAATCAGATTTTTTTTAATTGATTGAAAGTAAGACATATGCATGTCAATGAGTGAATATAATGCATTTTTATTATACATTAATGATAAACAAAAAATATAGCATAATATTAACAATTACAAATATTGAAAATGTTAAGATAATTACTATATAAAAAATTAATTTGACATTTCATTAAAATAAAATACTTACAAACATTTGTTGATTTAATTCTTATTTGTTATTAAGGTAAATTAAAATTAATACTTTTATTTTAACAAAATGAATACTTACATACTATTAATACATAAATACAATACAATTAATCCATAAACACTTTCATTTTTAACCTAAGATTAGACATAAATGAAAATTACCTTGCAAGTAATAGACATGTGGTTTAATAAACCACAAGGTGCTCCATCTGGAGTATGTACTGGACACAAAAACCCTATAAAATGCAAGAAGTAAAAAAATCGCAATTTTAAATTTAACAAGTAACAAATAGTTATCAATTAATAAGATCACATTAAACTATTTGTTTTATGCCATTAAAAAACAAGTACTTCTGTTTTGCATTTATAAATACCTTTAATTTCAGTGAATCTTTTACATTTTTCATAAAATTTAATAGATATATACGCTTCTGCTATTTATCTGTATTTGCTATATGAACCTCATTATATAGCAAAAATATGCACATTTACAATATAGAACTTTTTTTTATTCTGTCTTTCGATAAATTTGTTATCGATAATTAAGTTCTTTTAGATAAATCATTTTTATTCACTCAAATTCTGAATATATCTTTTAATATTTTTTTTAACGAACTAAAAACTTACCCCATGCTTCAGGCCGAAGTTTTCTAACAGCTGTTGTTCGTGTCTGAGCAAAAAATGCACCTCTATGAACAGCCCGAAAATGTGAAAGATAGCGCCAAAAGTTTAGTTTATCTGCAATGATTGCCAAACCTGTGGTTTGTTGCAAACTATTTTCATAGCGAGGTATAAAATTTCCAGTAGCTAAAGCATTTTCTATTTGACGAGATACATCAATTGTACGAGCAATACAATCCCTCATTAACGCTATAAATAAACAGAAATTGCATAAATAAAAAAATTAGGTCACATTTTATACTTAAATATAATGAGATATTTTATACCTAAATATAATATAATTGTAGGACAAGATACTAAATATTTAAAAAGATGGGTACAAAGAAGTTTCTCAAAAATAATTTTTTTCTAATTCTCTCACAATATTCGACAAGAAAATAAAATAAATGAAGGTCATGTGAAGTTGATCCAAAAAGTGCATATATAGTTTGATAAGTTATATTATATGAGCCTTGGGGAAAAACACTTTGAAGTAATCATTTAAAACTTGTATTAGTGTAATTCTTTTCAAAATGTATAATTATTTTTTGTATTCATTTAAAAGTTATGTATTTCAATAGATAATAAAATAAAAAAATTGCACAGAACATATATAAATGAAACAATTAGAAATTTTAATTATTTTAAAATCATCTTAAAATTTGCATCAATTTTTTGATTTGAATATCAATTTGATGAGGATATTTTAAAGCAAATAAAAAATTTCACATGAAAATTTTTAAACTGTTTTTAAAATAATTGACATAAACAGATTTAATTAAGTCTATTTTTTTAATGTTGAAATTTTCAAAATTATAATTATTTAAATTCACATAAATAACACCATAACAACATAATGAGAAATTTTTATTAGTAAATATATGATTTATTTTCACAAGTATTAGGTTTAGTATAGTAATTAATATGTATCAAAATTTGTTGCAAATAATTAAATATTAAAAAATTTTCTAATAAAACAGTTTAAAAATTTTACACTTATTAAAAGAAACTAAAAATTACATAACACAGTTACCATGAGTGAGAGTTGAAGTTTTAGAAGTTTTTAATTTCTTTTCAATATATATTCTTAGAGATGTCAGCCAAGAATACATTCTTTCCTAAAAAAGACATGCATATACATTATATATAGTTTGAAAATAGTATTTTTTTCTAAATGCTTGCAGGTGCATTAATTAAATATTAACAGACAAGTTTTATTAAACCCTTTGTTTCTTTGTTATTATTTAATTCACACATACACATACAAAATGAAATTTACATTAAAATACAAATGAAACAATTAGAAACATCAAAATAACATTTTTGAAAGTCTTCATATAAATAGAAAGTATCTTCAGAAAATTGCAAAATAACTGACATTGATATCTTATTTTAACAAAAAAAAAAAAAGATTTTAGAATATTAATTAAAAATTATTAAAAAAAATATGCATATAAAAACAAAATCCTAATATATACATTTAAAAAAAAAATCAAATTTTTTATATTTTCAAAACTTAAAATCTGTATTGAAACATGATCAATCAATTCATCAGTTACTATTTTACTTTTAAGAGGGAAAACGCTAGGGAAACATCAAAAAAAAATTAAACGTTAATTAATTGAAAATCCCTTTTCACATTATAGAAGTTTTGTAACATAAATATAAAAAAAACTTTTTTTTCCTAAATAATTTGCTAAGATAGCTATTGTAGTTAAACAGGAGAAGGTGCTAAGCTAGAAAAAATCTAATAAAAAAAATCAACATTTGGGACAGAAGATATTAAATGCCTTAAAAGTTGTTTTAATACTTTGATTTCTATGACTTGGATTGCTTGCTAAATTGAAGTAATCTTTTGATAATCTCCCCCACTAAATTATTTTTGTTCTTTTCCAATTGCTGATTGGTGAAAAACTCATTCAATGAGGGTAAGGTGAAAACTTCTCGGCCTGACACAGAGATGGCGCTCAAATCAACAAAAATTTATGTTTCCTGCCTGGGTGCACATGTCATTAATTCGTATACCAAGTTTCAACTTGTTCTCTCAATTAGTTTGTTTACATGAATTTTTGCATTAGACGTCTTGCGTGTTTTTCATTAAAAAGGATAAGCTTGAATATCATGTGGTCATAAAATTCTTCGTTTTGGATGGATTAACCCCTACGGAAATTCATCCGGAGTTGACAAAAGTTTATATGGACTCTGCTCCTTCCATGTCAACCGTTAAAAAGTGGGCAGCTGAATTTAAACGTGGTCGCAGATTCCTCGAAGTTGACCCACGTGAAGGACGGCCAAAAACCAAAATTACACCGGAAACCATCGAAAAAGTGCATATCGTGTTGGACGATAGGCGAGTGAGATAGCTGAGGTTGTTTGGATATCGGAAGAAAGGGGGCGAACCCTCTTGCACGAAGAATTAGGGACGCGAAAGCTCTGCGCAAGATGGGTGCCGAATTTGCTGAATGCCGATCAAAAGCAAATCGCAAACGATTTTCACAGCAATCTTTGAACCAATTCAATAGAGATCCGACCGATTTTGTGCGGCGATTTGTCATCATGGATGAGACATGGGTCCACCACTACACGCCAGAAACAAAACAACAGTCCAGGCAGTGGGTGGGAGAGGGTGGTTCAGCGCCAAAGAAAGCGACGTCGATCGCATCTGCCGGAAAGATCATGGCCAGCGTGTTTTACGATGCGAAAGGGAACCTGTTGGTTGTCTTACAAAAGGCAAAACAATTACAACCTTCTTGACCAGCTGGATGCCGAAATTCGCGAGAAGAGGCCTGGATAGAAGAAAAAAGTCATCTTTCACCAGGACAACGCACCTGTGCACAATGGTGCGTTGGCGATGGGAAAAACTGCGGGAGTTGAGGTATGATTTCCTCTGCCATCCCCCCTATTCACCTGATTTGGCACCCTCAGACTTTCCTTTGTTCCCAAACTTGAAGAAATTTGTTTCTGGGAAGCGCTTCGCATCCAATGAAGCAGTTGAGAAGACCGTAGATGAATATTTTCACAACCTTCCATATTCTCACTTCCGGTAAGGAATATTGATGTTGGAGAAACGTTGGACCAAGTGTGTTGAAGTCAAGAGGGAATATGTAGAAAAAATAATTTTTTTAACTGAAAGTCGCAGTCTTTCATTGTCAGTCCAAAAACTTTTCACCGTACCCTCGTATATCAATTAAAAATGTTAACCAGTGTAGACATTCCACAGACAAAATAAAACTTCCCAACTTTTCCGGATTAAATTTTGGAAAATTTCAGATCATTTGCATAAAGCCGACACACTATATAAGGTATCTTAAAAACGAATATCTAGGAATATGAAAATTATATCAGTGATTAATAACATATAAGCTTAAAACCTTATAAAAAGGAACGAATTTAACAAATATTTTCAAAACTTGACCATCCTATGGAAAATCATAAAACAAGAATTTTCTTTGGTATCACCAGATCCTTAAATCTTCACACAGGTTGTACTACTCAATCAAAACTTTTACTATGGGAGAGTATAAAATAATTATACATAAGTCTTGTTCAACCTACAAAGGCTTATTATATATTACATCAGGCTTAGTTAACAAGTTGTGAATATCTGCCTTAGAGAGAAAGACAATCTAATAATAGCTTCAAATGCAATTCTAGAAAGGAAAAGGAAGGTCATAATTAAGTCATAATCTAGTTAGTCGTGGTTCGTCAAAAAAAGATCCGAGAACGTCATATAAGCAAAATTGTCGCAAATAAAGCTTTCAAATTATGAACAAAATAATTATATTTTGCAATAAATCAATTGAAAAAATAATAAAAATTATAGTAACAGAAATGTCTGAAATAAAATAAGTGCAGAACTAAATTTTAATCCTTTTAGGTTTTAGAGAAATGTTTTATCTTGCCAAATGCTCTTTCATCAGAGAAGTTTCTTTTTTGCAGCATCATTATACCAATTTGTTTAGGTTCTTGCAAATTAATGTTTTAAGTACCGTTTCTATAATCTTAACACTATCGTTAGTGAAATTTTATCAGGCAGAATGTATGATGAAAAATAATTTCTTGTATGGGTTGTTCAATTTGTTAACATTGTCATCAATTATTTCATTCAAGACCTAAAATTTTTAAATAACTGTGCTCAATAATCATTGTAGAGCTAATACATCAATGCCAAACATAAATTACTGACACAAGATGATACAATTATGATAAAAAAGATAAAAGCAGATGAAAATATGAAAATATAATCAAACAATTATATTTGTTTCAATTATTCAAAGCATTCAAACTACTTGCCCATTCTGCAGATGTAGTCTGCAAGAAGGAATAGACTTTGGAGCAATAAATAAATGCTCTTGGGTCACTGTTTTTATATTTCATAGAATATGGAAAAAAGGTAAATCAATTGAAGAAATAATAAAAATTATAATAACGGAATT
The DNA here is from genome assembly GCA_021605075.1 of Caerostris darwini. NCBI lineage: Eukaryota > Metazoa > Arthropoda > Arachnida > Araneae > Araneidae > Caerostris > Caerostris darwini. Next base: position 43,877 of record BPLQ01008532.1, read on the forward strand.
GTCTGAAATAAAATAAGTGCAGAACTAAATGTTTAATCCTTTTAGGTTTTAGAGAAATGTTTTATCTTGCCAAATGCTCTTTCTTTAGAGAAGTTTCTTTTTTGCAGCATCATTATGCCAATTTGTTTAGGTTTTTGCAAATTAATGTTTTAAGTAACGCTTCTTTAATCTTAACATTATCGTTAGTGAAATTTTATCAGGCAGAATGCATGATGAAAAATAATTTCTTGTATGGGTCGTTCAATTTGTTAACAATGTCATCAATTATTTCAAACCAAGCATAACTCTTCATTCATCTATGGTTTCCATTTTCATCCGAATCAAGCACATCAGGCTCTTGCAACTCATTAAGCAGCATCCTTCACAAAAATGTGTTTTAATTATTCAATAATGTACTGATCTTATCAATTTCTTTGATAAATGTGGCTTTTTTTGGTTGGATACCAAACATAATAAAAAACTATCACATTATTTAACCATACAGGAAAAGACATATGCGTTTAATTAGGCCCTGAAGTATAAAAGATAAGAAATCATTCAAAGTTGAGGATATTATATAAAGTATTCTACTCTAACATGTTTCAAGGAAGACATAGAAAAGTAAGCAACGAGTTTAAAGAAAAGTAACAGTATAATTTATTGCAAAAAAATTGAATAAATATTTCTTAACTTACGATACTTAATTTCATAAAAATATTATAATCCTAGATTTAAATTACCAAGATATAGCATAATACAGAAATTTTTCAAAATTAATTTTGAAAATTCTTATAGTTGCAACCATATTAAGTAAATATCGAATAATCCCTCTTTTAATAAAAATTTGATATGCCTATGATTGTTAAAAAAATAAAAACTGATATAGGAATTTAAAACTTTCTGAATCGATTGCAAACACTGCATTGACATGAGGAGATTCATTGACAATGGTGAGTATTTTTTAGAGACTCACACCGACAATGCAGTTACCAGCTAATAAAGTTTTCCAAATTTTCTCCCACACTGAACGCAAATGCAAGTGGTTGCCTCTCAAAGTTTTTTTAGAAGAAATGTCTTCCTTTCATACTATTAAATAGTATCTCTAGTACAAAGTGATACTAGAAATACCATTCTCAATATTACAGAAACAGAATTTGGAGGAAGGAAATTTTTTTAGAAAAAAAATTTGTTTTGGATTTGGAATTTGTTTGGAATCAAAAATTTATTCTGAAAAAAAAATAATAAATACCAGATAACAATCCCTAGTTTCAGTATCTGAAGAATGCCTCTTATTACCTAAGATTTAATCTAATTCATAGTTTTAAAATATTTTTAGCCCCTAAAACTCAAACATGTTGAAAGGCAAGTGTTATAGGGTAAAATATTCTAGCAAAAGTAATTTTTAATAACACAGGAATGATCAGTTTAAACAGATATATCAAAAACTTATTACTAATTTAAACATTTTTAAAAGTTAAAAAAACATATATGCAAGAAAAAATATTTATAGAAAAAAAAAACATGTATGCTATCATATAAAAATCAATATCAAATATGATAAAAGTGAAAAATATCCTCAAAATTAATAAGAATTCATTTTTGTTTCAACAAATAATGAAAGATAATGGTTAAATTAAAGATATCATCTCAAATGTACATTATATAGATGTATATTATTTATTTATTATGTTTGCACATTTTTCAAAAATTAATTAATTAGATAATAAGTTTATATGAGCATAAATCTGAAAGCACCTTTTCAAGTCAAGTCATCAGATAATAATAGTTCAAAAATTTTTTTATTAATAATTTTCATAATATACATACCTTAAGTATAATGAGATAAAGACTGCCAGGAGTTAATATTTCTTGATTCATAGGATCATCTACAGACTCAATAATACATTCATTTTTTACAACAGCAAACAGCTTTTGTATCATTAGACTTAAAATAAAAGCAATATTATTGTTAAATATAAATTTGTAAAGTTATGTTTGAAAAGCAACAAATTTTTTATATCAAATTCATAAAGAATGATAAAAATCACAAATTATTCAAAATACAATACATAGAAGCATATAAAATACTTAAAATTCAGTAAATAAAAGCAGTCTTGCAAAAACATGACATTTTTTTTAAATACTCTTTCTATATTTATATGTTTAAAAATGACTTTTTAACAAAAAGCTAATGCCAAGTGATAATAAGGTAAATTATATACTGAAAGATGCATTAGAACTCCTAATCAGAAATTTTTAAATATAGTAAAGATCTGTTAATATATATATAAATTTATTTCTGTACTTAATTTGAAAGACAATGGTAAAAAAACAAACCATTATTTAAGAAGTTTCACAAGACCTAACGAATATAGACAATATATATAGAGAGAAATAAACGAATATAGACAAATAAAAAAAAAATGAATAATTTAATTTGTTTCATTAGATTCATACTATTTTCACAAAAAAAAAAAAAAAAAAAAAAAAATTATAATAATAATAATTCATTGTTAAAAAATCTTGAAATATGTCAAATATAAAAATAGGATGAGCAACTAAAAATTCAAGAAAAAGAAAGCATCACGTATAACTAATTAAAATATTTTCATTAAATAAAAATCTAAAATAGAAAAATCTACTTGTAAACAAAATGGATTTAAATGCACAAAGATATTTAAATTGAATAAATTAACTCACACAAGAAAATCAAATTTTTCTTCTCCAGTATTCAAATGAATGCAAATGCACTGGCTAAAACAAAAAGAATTCATTAAAATCAAGAAATATTTAACAATATTACTTATAATTCTGACAATGTAATTCAAAAAATTATTTGAATGAAAAATTTATTTCTTAAAATTAATTATACTTCAAATAAATTATTCTAAGCTTAAATAACTGAAAATAATTTTTCTTATAAATTACAAATTATAACTAGATCAATCTCAGTTTTGTATTCATTGACAAAACTAGTTTACTCTGAAGATATGATTAGCATCAAAAGATTGTCTAATTTACATAAATAAAAAAAGGAAGAAAATTTCAATTATATTTACTACATACTCAATTAAAAATTGCCCAATTTCAATAGGAGTATACCAAGATGGTAGATCCAGTTTTACAGCAAATTTCTCGCCTAGATAATTCAAGGCCTGCTCTTTAAAATTTATGCCTTCCGAAGATATTTTCCGCATCATGCTTTGAATACAACTACAAATCAAAATCATTAATTAATATACAGTTGTTTAAAATTATTATTTTTGAAGATTTGATAATTTATATAACAATCAAAAATTATCAAGCAAACAATAAATGGTTTAAAAATTTTATGCAAAAAAAATTAAATATTATTTTTCTTCATTTATAATTTAAAAAAATACAGTATTTAACAGAAATCACAAATAAAAATTTTTCATAAAATATATTTTATTATATAAATTGAAATATAAAATAAAGTTTTTAACAAAGGAAAATATACCCTTGATAATAAGTATCTTTTTCTTTTCCTTTAATCAATTGCTGGTAAATATGAAAGCCCACATGAGTCACAAGAGCCCTCAGTATTATCATGACAGGAATTATGAACATCTCTCGCTTGTAAGTAAACATTAATTTTGCAGTTCCATCAGACAGATAATGCATGACATTATTCTACACAGGGAGAAAAAAAAACTACCATATTTAATACCAATAATTTTTTTAATGCATCTAGATATTCTGTTTTTGAAATATAATATAGCTTTTTAGCTTTAGCCTTACTAATGAATGCATTAAGACGAAAAAAATATTTTCAAAAGTTGCACTCATTTTACTGGAATATAAAAAATATTCATACAACCATTATGAAAATATTAAATAATTAATAAGTGAAAAAAATCTTCATAGAATTATGAAATGACAGACTTTATAGACTCTGCTAGACGTTCTTTTTTTAAATATTAATTATAAATTAATGATCCATAAAATAATTAATCAAACACAATATACAATAGCAGAATAATGACATGTTATTAAAAAATTTTTAAATCTTGTCTCTTAATTACTGGTAGTAATAAGGATAATAGTAATTTTTTTTATTATTCAAATTCACAAAAATTCTGTTAAAAAATGAAATTGTTTCAAATGAAGAGAAAAAAAAAGTTTTAAATAAAGAAACCAGAAAATTCTGAATTGATCTAGGAAAATTAAAAAAATTATTAAATATAATAAATTAGATCTACATTCATTTTCAGGTTACACTTAATTTGAAACAGAAAAGAAATATATATTTCAACACCATGAAAGTCACTCTCAAAACAAGTCTTTATAATTAGTTGTAATAATACCAATTTAATTTAAGAACATATATGAAATTCAATCAATCATTCAATTCATCTAATATCACAAATTGTTAGTTTTGACTAATTGGGATACTTTTCAGATAAACAAAAATCAGTTCAGAAATTTTTGAATGACAATTCTTTTAATTACAATAAAATAATAATATGAAATGTATTTTAGTACAATTAAATATTAATAATAAATGTGATTTTCAATTAATAAAATAATAATTCATTCTTTCCAATTCAAACAAAATTTCTTTCAAATTCTAAAAACACAAGAGTAACACTTATAATTAAGAAAATAAACTTAATTCAACAAAATAAATCCATTATATGCATCAAGTTGACTTTTAATAATAAAATAGACATTGCTTTGTATTAATGTTTGTATATTTATCTGTTTACTATAAAATTGACAATTGAATAGAAAATTTATACTAAAAAAACCAGAGCACTATTTTTTTGAGCATGTTTAAAATACAGTTAACTACAAATTTACCAGAAATTTTTTTTTTTTTTTTTTTTGCCAGAAACACTTTCGCACCATAGAACAACAGCATTCTAAAGAATTTAGGTAATGTTATTGTACAGCTTTAATAATTTTTGCAAAAATTCATGTTATTTTGGTGATTTATGATTTAATATATTTTTGCTCTAAAAAATAAAAATATATATAAAAGAATATTCTCTTAAGCATGTGTAAAAAGAAAGAATTATAAATTTGTAAAGTAATAAAGTCAAACAGTTATACAGCATAATGCAGAAATCCATATAAATGAATAATTTCACACAATGTACTTTATGAATATTGTATTAATAATTGATATTATTTTACAATACCTATAAATTGTATGGGAACAAATTTGAAAATATTTTGATAATTTTTTAAAATTTATACAATAAATTTAATTTAAAACAAAAAATTAAATCAAGAGAGTCTTGCAAATATGTTTCAGTTTGCATGAAGTTTGAAAAGTGATATCTATATACAAAAAGGATAATAAGAAAATGGAATTAATGCATACTGTGCCTGACTGGTCCTTCCGAACACTTCTAACTAACACTCCAAATTCTGTAAATAAGTCTCCTCTTTTCTTCCATGAACTACTCAACATGGCTATAGGCTAAAAATTATGTATTTTTTATATTTTATGAAATTAATGGCAATAAAAAAATTGAAATAATAAATCTCTCATAAGATGAAAAAATACATGAATTAAAATATATATATATATATATACTACTACAGAAAATTACATTACAGTTGTTATAAATTAGATAGTTAATGTTTTACATCCTGACACTTAAATGAAACAATACTTATTTAATGTATAGTTGCTATATTTATTAGAGAAACACAGTAAAATAATACTAATTTATTTTTTTAACTATTATAGCACATATCTATAGTAAGAAATATTCCTAATGTATTTTGTTCTTTCCTTTGACATTAAAAAAAAAAAAATTATGAGATATAATGATTCTTTATGAACCGCATATGCTTTTATGAGAAAAAGTTCAATTACTTTTTTTTTTATAGAAAAAAAAGCTTCCATATATATCACATTTGGTTAATTGTTATGCCAAAAAGAACAATTTCATAATCAAAATATTTATAACAATGTTTAAAGTAGATTGAATATAATTCAAATTTATTTTCTAAATGAATAAAAACATATTGCATATGCAAATAAAAGAATTATTTAGGATAACTAAATAATGAAATAATATAGGAAAATAATGATGTTTACTAATGTCAAAAAAAATTATCTTATTTATTGTAATTAAACACCTTTAATTCCATATGTATTTCTCAACCTTAAACAATTAATAATATATACTATGAATGACAAATGTTTACTTACATAATTTCTCCTTTTAGCAATTAATAACCTTATCACTTTTTCAAGACCATTAATAATAAAATAACCTCCAAATTCCTGCAAGTTACAATATTTCAGTTATTTTAAATATATAAATTTACATAGTAGTTAGAATTTATAAATAAAAATAACCATAACAAAAAGTTGATAAAATATTTAATACATTTAAAAAATGGTAAAATTCCACATAAATGTTTTCGCAACAGTAAAAATCGACTTACATGGAGATTTAAATTGGTCAAATCAATAGGTAAAATCAATTTTTTTACCTATTAAAAATCTCTCTCACACACACTCACAACCTATTCAAGCAAAAGCAGAATAAATTCTTCAAGGAAGAGTGCGACAATTTTTTTTCTTTCATTTATTAGAAAACATTGATTTTTTTTTCCTTATCATTTTAATTTGTAAATTTTAATGAGATACATGCTTACAGTCTGATTAAATAAAAATTCAATTTTTTTTTATTGTATGATATTTTAATTAATAAAATATTTATCCAAGAGGTAAAACTTTATAAAATAAATCAATAATTATCAATCCTCAATAAAAGTTACATTTAATATTTATTTTTTTAATTAGCGATAAAACTTTTTTTTTTTTTCATATTTAAATATTGTATTGTTCCAAAATATGTAGATATAATAAGATATTTAAACATACATTCTCTTCTTCACCAACAGCAACCAGTTGTTTTGGAGTCATGTTGCTTAAATTACAAGCTTCAGACTGTAGAAGGAAAAATATAATACATTTTAAATGATAAAACCAAATGAAACAAAATAGAAAATTAAATTCAGTAAACATAGATAAATAGTTCTTTCACTTACATTGGCTAGAAATAACTTAATCTCCATTAAAATAAATTAGCAAAGAAATTGTTAAATTTCAAGAATAAAATTATAAATTTAAATTGTAAGAAAATTCTATATTTTCTTAAAAAATAAGAAAATATCTAATATATGTATTAAAATTACAAGAAATTAACAGAAGTGATGCCAATATAATAATACAGATCATGAGAAAAGAACTGCATGAAAAAAATTTATAAAGGAGATAATGAGAAAATGATTAAGTTATTTTTATTATATTGGTCATTATAGATTAAGAGATCTAATATCAAATAATTAATCTCTACAATATAATCTAAAAACAGAATCAGTATTCTGTTTCTTAAAAGTCAGTTCATTATGTAGATTTAGAGTTGATTAATATAGATTTAGAATCTGAACAATTTAAGGACACAGTAATTTTATATGAAATTATAAAGAAAATTAAATTTTTTTCAGATATATATTTTATTTATTTACGGTATTTTACTTTTATACAAAATATGGTTTCTCCTTTTTTTGCATTTGAACTATCAATTCATTTGACATAAAATAAATTATATTATAAGCATTATACTGTAATATACCTCATGCTCAGATGTATATATGTTATCTTTATATAAGTTATGTAAAGAGTAACACAGTATATGATTTAAACTTTAAACATACATGTTGTTTATAAATATAGATGTTGATTGACAAAAACTAAAATGAATAAATGGGTTATTGAACTTACTTTAGAATTTTGAAACTGTAGTTGAAAAAAATTAATAGCTCCATTTAATATACAATAAATAGTAAACATAAAACATACCATTTCAATTTCATGTTTATGCATTATATTTTTGAGATCATAATATATTTTTGATGATTTAGTAACAAATTTTGGCTTACTTTTACCATAATAGGTACTTCACCCATAGTTTTTTCAATAACATCTTGAATAACTCCATTTAAAGCCCAAGATATTGTTAATTGCAATGGCCCTTTGTAAGTCACACAACGACTCCGACACTAAAAGAAGAAAACAGTGTAATGTAGAAAAAATTTAAATTTAACTCTAATACCCAATCACAATTAAAATTAAACAATCAACACAATTTATAGATTCTATATTAATCTTTAGTTCCTACACTGCGTGAAAAAAGTAGAAGGACATTATATTATTTTTGATAAATGGATAATGACGAATTTTTTAAACAATTAATTTATTCACAACGTTTTTACATGCAGATACCTGTATCTAGACAAAACAAAAAAGTACACAATTAAAAAAAAAGTATACTTAATAAAAAAATTGGTTTTGACGATCTCATGATCAGTGAAAAAAGTAGAAGGACACTTCTAAAAAAGAGGTGTACTATATAAATTAATATGGAATTCTTTTCCCGTTGGCTCGAATTACTTCGAAGATCCTATTTGGCATTGAACTGTATAAAGATTGAATTTTTGTTTGGCAAAAATTGTCCCATACAAAGTTTAATGATTTCTGCAGCTCAGCTACAGATTTAAACTGCTTTCCACCCTCGTAAACACGACGTACAATCATTGCCCATATGTTCTCTACAATGTTGAGATCATGACTTTTAGCAGGCCAATGTAAAAGTCGAACATTGTTTACTGCAAACCAATCTTTAACACCATTTGCAGTGTGAATTGATGCTCCATCTTGCTGAAAAATCCAGTCATCTCCTCCTAACTCAGTGCCTTATGGGATAAGATTTGAGTTTAGAGTCTGGATGTAGTCTGTACGGTTCTGTCTACCATTTAGAAAGACTAAACTTGTCCTGCCTCCATAGCCAACTGCTAACCATACTATTAAACCACCTCCTCCCATCTGTCGAGTAGAATAAGTTTCTTCTTCAATACCAAGACAGTGCCAATAGTACTGATAACCATCTGGACCATCCAAATTGAATTTTTCTCATCGGAAAATATAACTGAGGTCCATTCTGAGCTCCAGGAAATGTGATCTTTAGCCCACTGCAGTCGGTTCTTCATGTGTCCTTCATTCCACTTCGGATGGTGCATCCGTTTTTTAAGACGAACTTTTTTGAGCATTTTATGTTGTTATAGACAGTTATTTCGGTTACATGTGCAATTCCTGATTGAAATTGCGCCTTGCCGACACTTCCACCAGTTTTTTTGAGTTCACGAATGATTTTTCGTTGATCACGTTGGGTGAGTTTTTTTGGTCTTCCTGTCTTCTTTTTTCTTCTGTCACTTTCAGGGTTTCTTATGAAGCTCGAAACAGTATTAGGACTGATTCGTAGCTGCCGTGCAATCTCTCTCACACCTTTGCCTTCATTTTTATAGGCAACTATTTGGCCCTTCTAAAACTTACTTAAGGGTATTCCTCTGGGCATCCTAAAACCAACAAAAACTATGAATTTCTAGCTAAATATTTTATTCTTGTTAAAAAGGAATTAAAAGAGAAAAAAATACTTACCTCTAAACTTTACAACAGCTTCTAAATAGATTTTTTTGGCGTGTGCTTCTACTTTTTTCACACACCCAATGTTATTAAGTATTGCATTCCTAAGTTAAAATCGTGGTAAGTAAAAAAATCTCATTTAACTTCCCCTTAACGTAAATTAAAACTAACAAAACAACTCTCTATAAAAATCAGGTCAAAAGCAGTAAAATAAAAGTATATTGTACAAAAAAATGACTGTCCTTCTACTTTTTTCACACAGTGTAAGGTCAGGTGGAGTAAAATCCCAGTAATTTTCAAGTTCATTACAAAATAAAACTATGGCTAAATATTTCAGATTTTCATGGATTTTTTTTCTTTCTCTGAATATATAAAATTGACTTTTTCAAAAGTAATATGAAATGCATTAATGAAGCTCATTTTAAAGATAATAACACTATCTTTAAAACATGTTTTTAATACCACCTTTATTTAAGGCTGTGGAGTCAACAGTGTATATAAAATAAAACTCTCTAGCAATAAATTATAGTACTAAAAACTTTACTGATTTTGCAAATTTGAATTTAAATTTCTTGATCATGGTTTTCTGTATATATGTAATAATTTCCAATATTTGAAAATTTATTTTTTAACTTATTTAATTCATATTTGGTACAAAAATATTAAGCAAAATTTTTTTTTTAATTATCAAGAATTTTTATTTTTCTAATTAATCTGGTGTTTCGCAATCATAACATCATGAACCACCACTTGCTTTTTCAAAAATTTAAATCTGTCAGAATTTTTATTTTATTTACTTTTTTCTATTATTCTTTAATGAATATTCAAGAAATTATGTCTGATTATTTATTTTTAATCTACTAATTCCTTGCTAACAAAATAGTTTTTCTTTACTCTAAAGATTTCTCAATTTTCCCAACACCTGTTTTCACAATTTTTCTCTTGCCAAGTTCCAATTATAAAGATATCTTCACCAATAAATTTTGTCAAGTTTATTGCTTTTTATTGATAGAAGATCTAATAGTCAGAGTAGAGACAAACATTATTTTAAAATATTTTTAGTACCCTTTTGATAATCCTTTCCTATAGAAACAAGTTCATTAATTGCACTTTTATTCTACTCCACTATACCTCAAAGGCAAAAAGTATGTTTCATATGAAAACAGTCATTTACTTACTTAGTATACTTTATAAGGAATTTTACTTATTTACATAATAAAAAGGTATGCTTCATTTGTAATATTATATTATTTATATATATACATACATATATGAACTCACAAATTTTGGTTATTTAACATTTGATAATTAAAATATTTAGAATGAAATTTTTTTTTTTTACCTCCGCAGGGTAAACTTTAAATGTTTTAGCATTAGTGCCTTGCTTTATTCTAGGCTTTTCTATCTGGCAATTCTGGAAATAAACAAGTAGCAATTAAATAAAACAGCAAATATTTAAAAATAATATTTTATTTATTATTAATAATACTGAGATAACTTTTTAAAGTATGTATAGAACTAGAAAACATACATTTCATAAGATTTTAAATACTTCAGCTTGGTGTTTATTATACACTTTTCAAATAAAAGTAACAACTAACAACTTCTTGAAAAAATGTTATCACTAACTTATCTACTCAACTAATTGGACAAGGCTAACTAGCTGTGCTGTTCCGTGGATAAAGCACTGGAATTAAGCCCCTGACATTTGGAGAAATTATTTTACAGCAGACATTTTCATGCTTTCTTTTCTATCCGAGTTAGTTGAGCTGTTAATAGTTCTACCCAATATGTGTAGTCTGCAGAGAAAGAAACTATGAAGCTATTCTGCATTCATTTCTTTTCTAATTTACGTCTGGAAATCAGAACAGCTAAAATTTTTAGATATAATTTGTATTTTTAATTTCTTATTTTTTTACATATTAGTTCAGCATTATAAAGTTAAGATAAAAAAAAATATATAGAGCAATACAGAAAAATAAATACCTCTGACATTTTAATGGGCAGAGCAAAAGGAAAGCTAAGACTATGAACTGATTTCTATTGGAAGAGGTGATAAATATGAAGAATGTAATTAGAAAACAATGTAGCCACAAAGTAGGTTAAACAGTGTATATATATGTTAATATTATTTCTAAAAAATGTTTATTTACGATAATTTTTTAAACTTCAAATTGTATAACATTTAAAATATGCATTAGTTAATATAATCACTATAAAATTAATTACATAAAGAATACAAAAATAAATAAAATATATCATTCTTTAAAAACCAAGAGAGATGACACTTGCATATTTATAAGAATAATGATAATTTATCAAACTTACTCTTAGCTGCACTTGAACACGATCTCCATTTGGAAGACACATTTCTAATGGAGGAATGCTCTGTAAAATATATTTATATTTTATAATCTATAAAATTGTTAATTAAAGAACAAAATGTTTTTAAAAAAATATTAGAATTTTTAAAAAACTCTTAAGTAAAGATTAAAAGATCAGAGTTTGAAAATATATAAGTTAATTAATAACAATTCAAAAAGCTGAATGAAACAACTGAACAAAACATAATTTGAAATTCCTTGATATAAAATATTTTTTATTGAAAAGGTTTTTTTTCAATTACTTAATTCAAATTAATAAAGGAAAAATATTAAAAGATTAAAGCAACTAAAATATGAATATTGAAGCCACAATTATTTATTTGCTATAAAAGTATTGAAAGATCAAACATGCACAGTAAATAATTACATTAATGTGGAAAATAGTTTCAAACAATAGCCAGTAAAGAACAGAACAATGTTATTTAATGGTTGAATTACAAGGCAAATTTTAGCAATGAAGTGCTTTCTCATTTTTGTACAACTTTTAATCAAATCAACAAAGAACTAAAATATTAAAATGTAAAATATTGATTCATTTTGAGTAAATTTATAACAAAATGAAATACAATATTAATTTACTGAACAATTTTGTCACTAAACATACTTTTATACTAAAAATTTTATGTACTGGCTATTTATTTTTAAAAATTATTTATATTTTACATAAAAGAAAATCATAGAAATTTTATTTTGTGAGTTTTAAACTATTTTAATTAGACAACTGAATAAAAAATACTAAATAATTTTGTAAATTTAACAAAACAAGAAATTTTACACAATAAAATTTCCAACATACAATATACTAGATTATAATTAGAATCAAGAAATAGTTGAGTAATTCATAAGGCAAGAGTATCTATAGGACAAAATTTGATTAGAGTTATACAACATAATATCTTTATATAAAAAATACAATTCTGCAGTTAGAAACATTTTAAAATGTTACCTGAATCATCCAATAAAGACCTTCTTTAAGTACAAAATTGAAAGAATCAACATGAGCAGCTGTTGCATCAAGCAAGACCTAAAATTTTTAAATAACTGTGCTTAATAATGCTAATACATCAATGTCAAACATAAATTACTGACACAAGATGATACAATTATGATAAAAAGATAAAAGCAGATGAAAATATAATCAAACAATTATATTTGTTTCAATTATTCAAAACATTCAAACTACTTGCCCATTCTGCAGATGTAGTCTGCAAGAAGGAATAGGCTTTGCAGCAATAAATAAATGCTCTTGGGTCACTGTTTTTATATTTCATAGAATATGGAAAAAGATAAGAATGTATCTAAATTCCTAAAAGGGCAAATGTTGTGAACAGCTAGGCAAAACATTTGCAGGCTAAAGTTCATTGATGGCAAAGGAGAATGGAAATGTAGGTTTATGTGGGTAGACATGTACTATCACTATGTGAATTTAATTGTAGCAACACAGTGAATGCACTTAATATTCATTGCCCACTATTTGTTAAAGGACTGTAGATTGGTTGTAATGTTTTTGTTTCTATGTTAACAACGCCTAATTGGTGTAAATGCATGCTATATGCACGCAATCGTGCTCATAGGACAAATGATGAGTAGCTTGGAGAAATTAAAAATTAAATATTTAATCTACAATAATTTTAAAAATTCGTAACTTAAGATACTTTATTAGTTCGACAACATTATGAGAAAATATATATTGGAAGGACAAATTAAAATTAACATTCTTACCTTATATTGTTCATCCTTAGGAATACCGAAATCAGGTTTTTGAATATCACGAAGTTCACGCATATTTCAGATTAAATAATAAGCCTGTAATTAATTCTAATGCCAAAAATTTCCTTTAGCGAGACATAAAACAATTATGATTGAAAATTCTAAAATCAATAAAAATGACGTGACTAAACTTGTTTAAATTCTACACCATAAACATATCCAGTAACATGCAGCAAATTTAGCGGCTAAATACAAAACATGTGCGTGTTGTAGATCGAGTTATGTACACAACAACTTAGAGAGCTAAAGCACTACAGATGGAAACTCCAATCAAATTGCAGTATTTCGTTGATGAATTCAAGGAAAATAGGAGTGTTAGATTTGGCAATATTCGCGCTTTGAAATAAAACGCTCATTCACTGATAAGAAAAATACTGAAGCCTTGAGTTACTATTAGAAAAAAAAATATATATATATAGTAATTAAGATTCGAAAATTTTATTTTTTGTTATTTTATTAGTTTCTGTATTGGCCCAGGTAAAAGATAAGAAGTGAGCGTAGGATTAAGGCATCCTACCTCGTAAAAACACAATTAATTACTGAAACTGAAAGCGTATAGAATGGAAACCTGCCAACAGGCCTGGTGTCTTGCAATTATCTGAATCCACTAAATGAAAGAGAGTGTAATACAGTTATAATGCGACAAGGAGAAAGCCCTAGGGGGCCTTTGTCTCAGAAGAAGATGCTGATAACGCCCAAACAGAAGTTAAGAGTTGGAAAACACGGAATACCAGAATGATGTACCAGTGTGGAAAGACAAGGGAAGTTTTGATGGAGATGTAGAGATATAGATTATATATTCTTGGAGTATCTGAAGTGAGATGGACTGGATTGAGCAGATTTAAGACAAAGAACAAATAAATTATTCTATATTCTGGTATGGAAAATAAACATAAAAGAAGAGTCGGAATTATCATGTCTCAAGAAGCCGAAAGGTTTCTTATTGATTGGAAATCTGTTAGCGAGAGAATCATACAGGCAAGATTCTATCCTACATTTCTAAAACTTTCAATTATTCAGGTTTATGTCACCACAAATGGCAAAGAAAGTGAGGAAATTGATAGTTTCTACGAACAATTACAGAGTGTATTAGAAAAATATCAAAAACATGACATGCTTATTCTAATGAGAAACCTAATAGAAAAGGCTGGGAAAAAAGAGACAGAAGTAAGGCCAGTGGGAAATGAAACCATCGGGCAGAGAAATGAAAATGGTGAAATTTTTGTTGCTTTCTGTGAGCTTAACAGTGTGATTGAAAGCAGTATATTTAAGCACAAAGATATTCACAATACCACTTGGGTGTCTCCTGATGGCTTTATTGCCATCAGGAGACACCCAAGTGGAACAGAAACTAAATTGACCATGTTGCTATTAATCGCCAATTCATCAGATCTTTGGAAGATACTACAGCAATGGAAGGGAAAGATACTGACAGAGAGAATTATCTTGTATTATCTACTATGGAACTAAAATAGCAGAAGAGAAAGAAGAATAAAGCAAATAGAAGAATCTATTCTGATGTAGTTAGATTAAGAGAGAGCGAGGCAGGGAAAAGTTTCAATTAACTGAGGAATCGATTTAAAGTATTTAAAGAAATAGGAGATAAGTGGGAAGTACATGACGATGAAGGAAAAATCAGAAGCAAGTGGAGAAAATTCAAGGAGATTTATAATAACAATATGATATTCGGTAAAAAACGTAAGAGACATGATAAAGAATAGATAACGGGTAAAATATAAAATCTCTTTGAAAAAAGTAGAAAAATGAAAATGAAAATCAACTGTACAAGATCAAAAAAATTGCCGAATATTTTCCGAAGAAATTATTCTGACTTCAATTAGCATGTTAGAAAAGTCAATGAGAGGATAAGAGATTATTTTATTATGAAATTGCAGAGAAAACGCTCACTGCAGCAGATATAGGAGAAATTAACGGACTGTATAAAGATATAAGGCTCATACAAGATTTTAAAAGGCCAATAACGAATGCAATTAGGGACAAGAATGGTAAATTACTTATAACTAAAACAGATATTAAAAATCGTTGGAAAAAGCCCTTAGAACAAACTTGAACATCGAACACGTTCAAAACATCCATTATCTTTTAGATGTCACGGAAAATTAGGATATTGAGCTAAATATTTCCACAGTAAAGATTCTCCTGGAGGAAATAAAATCTGTTCTGGGAACAGTAAAATAAAAGAAGGCTGCTGGAAATTACTGCAAAGTTCCAGAAATGCTAACAACCGGTATTGAGATGGCTACAATTCAAATAAAAAAGTTGTTTGATGGAATATAATAAAAGAAGCAAGTACCCAAGGAGTGGAAGGAAGTTCTTATAGTCAAAATTCAAAAGAAATGAGAACTAACCAAATGTGCCAAATGGAGAGGCATTAGTTTACTATCTATTCCTAAAAATGTTTTTTCCAAAGTGCTATTAAATCGTATAAGGGATAAAATTGACAAACACATCCGGGAAGAACAGACTGACTTTTGAAGAGGAAAAAGCACACAATACAACTCATTTTTATATTGAGGAATAGCATTGAGCAAAGTCTTGAATTCCATTCTTCAGTCTATCTGAATTTCATCGACTTTAGTAAGGCCTTTGACTCAGTGTACAGAGATAGATTGTGGGAAATATTAAGAAACTATTAATTACTCCCAAAATTTATTAAGATAATCAGCGATCTATACCACAACAGCAAATCAAGCGCAGAAGTATAAGATATTTTGACTGACTTTTTTAACTCTAGGTAGAGTTATTATGTAGGGAGACTGTAGGGGTGCATGTTGTCAGTCTTCTTGTTCATAATTGGAATTGATGGAATTTTAAGAAATACCTCAGCAAATCAGAAAAGTAGAATTAGATGGAAATTTACCACTACTCTTTGAACACTTAGATTTCGCAGACGATGTTGTTCCAATATCATCTAAATATAACAAATATACAAAAAGAAGACCAAAATGATGAAAATTAACTCAAGATCCTAACAAACGTTAAAAATTGACGATGGCAATATTGAAGAAGAAAATAAATTCACATACTTTGGTTCAATTTAAATAAAATTGGAAAAACATATTCTGCTCTAAAAAATTTAAATTTTAGATGAAAAATTGAAAATTTGAGAAATTTTTAAATTAACATCTTAAA
This sequence comes from Caerostris darwini, assembly GCA_021605075.1. Taxonomy (NCBI): domain Eukaryota; kingdom Metazoa; phylum Arthropoda; class Arachnida; order Araneae; family Araneidae; genus Caerostris; species Caerostris darwini. Next base: position 60,635 of record BPLQ01008532.1, read on the forward strand.
TATATTGAAATAGCAGAAATATTTTAATATATATTTTTAGGCATTTCAATTCACAAATTTATATTTTTTCTATTTTCTACGTTATTTTTCTTGCAAAATTGAATAGAGTAAAGGTGTTTTTTTTCCTCTCCCTCAAATCTGTTTGTTTTCTAATGTTTCTCCTCATTGGTATGTGATTTTTTCCCCTCTTATTCAGTCTTAATCTCTTTATTACCTTTCTCTATTTGATTTCTTTGGTTCTATGTTATTATTTTGTTGTATAAAATGAGTAGCTAAATTCTAGAATTCTTTTTTAGAACTTTTAGCTAAATTCTAGAATTCTTTTTTTTTCCTTCTGTATTTTACTGTGTAGGCGCAGAATTTTTCGGGCTTTTTTTAGCTACGAGCATTTCTCACTGCCTTTACTCAGTAAAGTGCATATTTATTTTCTGTTTTAGTCAGTAGTTTTTTTAAATATTTAGTTTTGTTTATTTTATTCTATTATGGCTGTTGTCGAAGGAGTTTCGCTCTCCTCAAACAGCACAACCATGTCTCTCTCCCCTGCTGATCAATCAACCAGTATGCTTCATTTGATTGACGTTATTACTAACCCGACAGCGTTTAACTTTATTCAAGAAATTGATCAACTTAATATTAGCATTAACAATTTTTCATCATTCATTGAGTGCGAAAACCTCAATGATCATCTGAACAACATTGAAAATTGCTTACAAATTGAACCTCAAATACCTAATTTAGATCTTTTTATACAACTTACGCTTTCTAATATTACCAATAAAAACTTAAGGAAGCAAATGAGTATCATCTTGCTGAAACTCAATGATTCAAACAACTCGGTAACTACTCCTACTAAAAAGAAAAAACTTAAGGTCACACAAAAGCAAAGAAAAAATTTAGCTAAACGGCCTAATACCAGTGATCCCATTGTTATCAAGTTATCTTCCAAATTTGCTTGCCTTAACCCCGATGAAAGTCTTGGTCCTAGTGATGCAGACAACATACCTCCTGCTAAAATTGAAGACATTTCAAAAAATGTTGATAAATTACATCTGGACGAAAACAGTATGGACACAGATCTCACTAATGACCACAATATTGCTTCTTCTTGTCCTGCACCCCATACTACTAAATATGTTCTTCCAATTATAATTGACAACATACAAAATTCTACTGAAATTCTTAAGAACTTCAACCAGATTACAAATTCAAAGATTGAAGGACGCCTTTCTGGAGGCAAATTAAAAGTTTTTCCAACCACACCTGATGACTACAGATCCATACGGAAGCAAATTGATCACCAGAGACTCAAAAGTCATACATTTGAATTGCCCCAAGATAAGCAACTTAAAGTTGTAATTCGCGGACTGCCTTTAGATCTCCAAATTGATGTCATCATGCAGGAACTCCAAATTCTCAACTTTCATCCTGAATTCATAACTCCACTTCGTAATCGTGCTGGTACCGGCAATCTACCTCTGTACCTAATAGTTCTACCAAAAAATGAACAAAACAAAAGAATTTTCGACCTATCCACCTTTTATTACTTTAGGGTCAAAGTTGAACCACTCAGAAGAAAATCAGGACCCAGCCAATGCTATAAATGTCAAGAATTCTATCATCATAGCAAATTCTGTACAAGAGACCCTCGATGCCTCAAATGTGCTGGACCTCATGCCACCAAAGAATGCACCAAAAGGCCAGATGAAGCTCCCAAATGCGCCCTTTGCTCTGGAGAGCATACTGCAAATTTCTCGGGTTGTCCTAAAAACCCTGCTAATTTCACTCCTGCTCCTCCCCCGAAGGTCAACGCTTGGACGGAGAGACTTAAAAAACAAGCACAACAAATGAAGCCTGAGAACTCCAACCAATTGTCTCTTCCCGCACATCAGAAGGCTTCTCCAACTCTTCCTCCTTCTTCAGATGACTTTCCAACTCTTCCTACCCAGACCTCTCACCATACTACTTCTTCCAATACTCTGCAGGCTTCCACGGAAACGCCTCCAATTCCACTCATTCTGCAACAATTAGTTGGGGTACTTTCAAATCTTTCTGTTTTAATAACTGCTCTTCAAAATCAACCAGTCAATAACATTCAATAGATCGACCAATAATTCTATCTTATGCGTGACTTGGAACTCCAATAGTCTGAAAGGAAAAATTAATGAATTACAAAATTTTATATCTGAAAATAAACCTCATGTAATTGCTCTCCAAGAAACACATCTTCGGCCAGGCGATTCCTTCAAAATTCCAAATTATATCATATATCGCTCCGATCGTCTTACCCACAGAGGAGGAGGCACGGCTATCTGCATTCATAAAAATATTAATCATCATCAAATTCATTTTACTACAACCAGCTTTGAAAACTCTGCTATCGTTATTAATCTCAAGAATAACCTAAAAATTACTGTTGCTAGCATTTATCGCCCTCCAATTGGTAGATTCCTCACACAAGAACTTGATACAATAGCGAACTCCAATCAACAAGTACTTCTACTTGGTGACTTCAATTCCAAGCATCCTGCATGGAATAATGGACGCAGCAACATAAATGGTTCTATTCTCTTCGATTGGACAAATCTTAATGCATTCAATGTTATTGCTCCTAATGATCCCACATATTTCTGCCTTCACAATCCTTGCAATAGTACTCTTGACATCGCACTTCTTAAAAATTTAAACGCCGGACCTGCTTCTTCTATCAATGATCTTTCCAGTGATCATAACCCTGTGATAGTTGAAGTCTCTCATAATTCATTTACGCCCTTCCTCAACAGCATAATCACAACTACCAATTGGAATATTTTTACTAAAATTCTCTCTCAAAGCATTCCTGGTAATCCAGTCATCTCCAATATTCAAGATTTTGACAAAATAATTGATAAATTTAACTATGCTGTTACTTCTGCTATCAACCTTGCTAGCAAATCTAAAGAACTCAGTACACCACACCAAAAACTTCCGACTGAAATCACCTCTAAAATTGCGGAAAAAAATAGAATTCGAAAATTATGGCAAGATACCAGGTTTCCTCCGTTCAAGCAATCCGTCAACAAGCTTCAAAAAGAAATAAAGCAAATGATTCACAAATTAAAAAATGACAGATGGAATGAATTTTTATTAGGCCTAAATCCAGAAGATAATTCTCTCTTCAAAATTAACAAACATTTTACCAAAAAATATCCCAAAATTCCTCCACTGGTTGGATCCTCAGGTCTTATATACTCATCTTCTGATAAAGCGAACTCTTTTGCTGAAAACCTTGAACTCTCCTTTCAAGAAAACACTGAACCTTGCGATTACTCACAAATTGAGCATGTTGAAGATACAGTAACTTCCTTTCTAGCCGATCATCAAAATTATCATAATCAAAATTATCATCATCAAACTTAATCAAGAATCTCAACATTCGGAAATCTTCTGGACCTGACAACATTCCAAATAAAGCCTTAATGTGTCTCCCCCTTAATGCCATTACTCATCTTGCAAAAATCTACAACAGCTGTACTAAATATCACTATTTCCCTCCTATCTGGAAAAAAGCAAATATCATCATGTTCCTTAAACCTGGCCAAGATAAGAAATTTCCTCAAAATTATCGGCCCATCAGTCTCCTTAGCTGCGTAGGAAAACTTTACGAAAAACTCTTAGTGAAACATATTACTTCTTTTTGCGATAAAAATTCTATAATTCCAGCAGAACAATTTGGATTCCGTCAACATCACTCAACTTGTCATCAACTTCTACGTGTCACCAATATCATCACTGAAGGATATAACTATAAATTTTTACAGGAGGTGTCATTCTAGATGTCAAAAAAGCTTTCGATCGATTGTGGCACAATGGACTGATCTACAAAATGATCAAACTTCAATTTCCAACTTGGATCACACTTATCATTACAAATTATCTTAAAAATAGAACCTTTCAAGTTCGACTTCATAATGAATTCTCCAAAATCGGTCGTATTTGTGCTGGTACACCTCAAGGAAGCGTGCTAAGTCCTATTCTCTACAATATCTTTACCTACGACTTTCCTCAGTGCACTAACATTTCCACTTGCCTATTTGCTGACGATTCTGCTGCTCTTGCCCAAGGTGCTTCTATTCTTTATGTCATCAATACTCTTCAAAATTTTCTGAATATACTAGAGGATTGGCTAACTAAATGGCGCATCGCAATTAATGTCTCTAAATCTCAAGCTATCATTTTCCGAAAAGGACACGCCAGACAACCATATATTAATCTCTCCCTTTTTGATCAACACATTGAATGGGCAACTAATATTATATATCTTGGCTTAATTATAGACAATAAACTTTCGTTTCGAGCTCATATTCAAAAAATCAAAGAAAAATGTTGGAAAAATTTTTATCTCACTCTACCACTCATTAATAAATTTTCTAAATTAACTTTGTCAAATAAACTTCTTCTATACAAACAAGTTCTTAGGCCTATCCTTACCTATGCTGCCCCAATCTGGGGTCTAGCTGCACAATCTAACAAGAAATCTGTACAAATTATTCAAAACAAACTTCTTCGTATTATCACTGGTGCACCCTGGTTTGTCCGCAACTCTACAATTCATCAAGATTTAAAAATTGATTCTATTGACAACTATATTACTAAACTTTCTAGAAATTTCTTCAATACCATTACTACTCACGAAAACCCTCTCATCAAGGCACAAACTATATTTACGCAATTGAATGGAAAATACAAGTATCCTTTCTCTACTTCTAAATGGTATCGAAACCTCAAACCACCATAATTTCCTGCTCACTTAGGGCTTTTTAGATATTTTACTTCAACGCATTTTTACTGATCATAAATTTCTTGTTACGTTTCCATCACCGATGATTTACATTTTCCTTACTCTCTTCTTTTTTTTTTCTCTCAAATCATACGATTACTATTATCTATTTATCATGACTTTTCTTTCCTACTGCCTTCACATACCATTGAGTAGATGAACGCTTCGCGTTCAGTCACTCGACATCTTTATTCAACAATGATGATGAATAGAGTAAACAAAATTATTATAAATAGTTAATCGCAATAATAATAGTTAATTTCATTTAAAAAATATTACTTCTTTTTCATTGCTGATAGCTAATTTATTCTTCTGGTATTTAAACAAATAATTAGAATTTATAATTATTATTATTTACATAAATTATAAAAGAACAAAAAAAAATTTCCCTTTTATTTATTTAAGATTAGCAAATATCTATTTTTAAATATACAAATACAAGAGAATTTCAAACTAATTGTAAAACCGTTTTCAATGAAAATACTCTTTCTCCTCTTAATAATTTGATTTCTAAGATAAACTTAATCTAGTTTTCTATTTAATTTCAATCGTTTAAAAACCTCATGCATTACTCAGAAAAAAAAAATTTCTGAGTAATTTTTGATAAGTGATCCAATACTACTATTGCTCATTTAAAGAATATCGCCAAACGAGTTTGGCTCAGTTCTCTCCCTGCCAATAAAGTAAGTTAGTGTTAGTGACGTTTATAGGGTTGCTTAGTATACGATACTTAGCAGCATTTTGATTGGACATTCCTTGGGAGTATTTTTGCGCACTAAGTTCTGGACGATCTAGTCATATTATGCCAACTTATTTTTTTATTATGACTTTATTATTAAAAATTTATGCACGATATTACTTGTTTTCTATTTACTTAAAACAATGTTAGTATATTTTTCTTGTCACAAATTTTATTAAAATAAAGATAATTATAAAATAAAAACATAAAAATCTTTTTGAAAGATGTCACAGCTGTCGTGTGTAAGCGAAATGAATTTTCATGTGGCAATAATAAACTTAGACGAAATAAAATTAATTTTTAATTTTAATAATGTAGAAATTAAGCTATAGCAGTGCTTCCTAGCAGGATAGAAAATACAAAATTATTGAATTCGGAAATACTAATACTGTCGAATATGGCAACCATTTTCTAAAGTTCATTAAATTGTTTTTAAACGTGGTTTCTTGTTTATTTATTTTTTATATTTCATTAGCTGCCGGCATAAATCTCAAAGCACCTCGTCAAGTCAAGTTTCATTAGTCAATTTTAATTTGTCAACATAAGCCTATTTAAAACTAATCCCTAATAAAATATATTTTCGATTTATTAATAAAGTTTCTTCAATTGTAATATTATGGAAATTTCATTTTCTGATGAATTAGAATGTTTAAAAGCAAGCTATGATACTCGAGAATTTATGCATTTTATTTCAAGTTAGTTAAAATACGATTTTTTTTAAAAAATATGTTATATTACTTATTTGAAGAAACTTAAAAGACAAAATTTTGACTTAAAATGATTATAGAATTAAAAAAAAAAAATTTTTTTTTATTAGAAACTGAATTATGTTAGATTCATTACTAGGATTTTAAATTATTAGTTGCGTTGAAAACTATAAAAAAAATTTTTTTTTTTCTTTTCAATTTTATTAAATTCCTTCATTTTTTACAGATCAGTGCGTTATCAATGATCAATAGTAATTCAGTTAATTGCAACTAAATATTTCGAAATGATAATTAAAAATTTATTATAAAATAAAAAGGATTCCATTTAAAATAAAATATTTGGGGATTCTTTATTTCGTAAAAAGACAAAAAATTATTTTTTTTAATAAATTATATTTTTTCTAATGTTTATCTCTTAAGTATATTGTTGTGCAAATTGCAACAAATATTAAAAGTATTGGGTACTTACGTATTAACGGTACCTTGGCGACAGTTGCGCCAATAAAGAGCATACGCTCCAACCGCAGCTACAGATCTGGCGCCAATCTACACTTAAAATTTTTGTTCCAAATAATAAAATATATATGAAACACTTCATTTAAAATCAAAATGCTTTCAAAATATTTTTATTCCAAATAATAAAGATTGGCGACACTTAAAAACCGCCAAGTCTGTCGCCAAGGTACCGTTAATACGTAAGTACCAAGTATTGCATTGCAGCAAATATTAAAGTAAAAAATTATATTTCCTCATTTTTTATTTTGTTTTGCAAACAGTAAAAAATTTAGAGTTATAAAGTACTAAAAAAAGAAACGTGAGGAAAAAAAAAATTGTGGATTTACTATGTTGATTTGAGATATATGCTTCTTTGAATTTATGAAATTAACTCTGAAAGTGACATAATAAAAAAGATTTTTTTTCAATCAGCAAAGGGTCACATTAAAAGTAAATAAGTTACTATTTCTGGATTGAAAAATAATATGACAAACTTTAAATTTCTAGAAAATAAGATCATAAAAAAAAAAAAATTCTGTTAATTCACTTAGTCCAATTTATTTTTTATGAACAAATTATATGCTTAGTAAAAAATATTGAAATTAAGAAATTTTCATCTTCACTGTACAGTTTTAATATTAAAAGATGTCATAAATAGGGGAAGATTGCAGTATTTAGTTATTTAAAACCAAAATATATCTGTTTTTTGTTTAATTTAATATTTCAGTCATATTAAAATATTTTATTTAAATTTCTAAGAACATTTTAAATCATAATCCAATCCTTGGGCTGGTTGCCTAACAATGGCATAACATAAAAGAAAGTAAGAACATAAGTTTCGAGAGCAAAGTAAATGCTGATATTTTGATATAAACACTTATCAGTGTTAAGTAATTTAATAAAATCTAAAATCTTGTATCGAAATAAATTATGATAGTTATTAATATTATGAAACAATGTAAAATATCGATTGTTGAGAAAGAAGGAACTTCGACTGAGTGAAATTATTGCATGTGATAAAGATAGTTCTTCTAAAAAAGATGATAGAAAATTTTGAAATAAAATTACTTTTCTATTAAAAGGACACCATTTGACATTCAGTGCAAATGTAGTTAAACATACAGTAAATGTAGCCAATACCGTGAATATAAATATATTTCTAGTTGGAAGTGAAAGGTTTAAAACTAGAAGAAACTAAAAGTATGTCTATAGTATACTATCCAAGACATTGTGTTCTAACTTGCTCTTGAATATAAACCTTTTAATTTATAAAATAAAATTTTAAATTATTAATTTTAAGTTTCCTTTTCATTTTAAGATACTACTTAATTACACATTTGATTTTTTTATGCATAAAATTGTTTTAGCTACAGGGTTGTTAATCAGTTTTATAATGTTATGTTAAAAACTTCAAACAGTTGTATTAAGTATATTAAACAGATATGGAATAAGTGTAGAGTTTTTCTCTAGGTATTTGATCATGAAAATATTATTCTTATATTATCTTTGAATTTTTAGGTAATTCTCATATTTTGAAATTTACCGTCTGTGATGATGACACTTGTGTAACATTCGAAATTCCTGAAAATTATCCTCAGGTTATTCCTGTTATCTCTGTTTCATCAACCAAGATTTCAAATGCTCAAAAGACTTTAATTGAAAATGAAATAAAATGTTATGCAGAAGGAATTATTGGATCCCCCATCATTATGGATTTAGTTATTAAATTTCAAGAAATCTTTAACAGTTACTTGAATAAATATGTTCCTTCAAAGATGAAAACTTTAGAATCTGAAGGTACTAATGGTTTTTTCTTGGTTGGCAATCATTTAACTATGTAGTCTGAATTACTGCAAATTAATTTTAGCACACTTTTTTTTTTTTTTCAGATGAATTTTTCTTTCCTCTTTTAAGTAAAATCAAACAATTGGAATTATTTTTTTTAAATTTAAGTGCTTACATTAACTGGAAAATAAGGAATTCTTTTGTTTAAAAATTAAAGGTTTATTAAGGCATTTTTGTAGCATTATTATTTAATGTGGCATTTTTTTTTTTTTTTTTTTGGTACTATCATTTATTAGTGCTTATTTCATTCCATTGAAATTACAAATTGCTTAAAGTTTGTACATATGAGCAAAACAAAATAGACTGGCAGATAAAAGCTATGTTATGGGAATACAAAATGAATAAATAGCATGACAAAGTTTTTTTGGTACTTACGTATTAACGGTACCTTGGCGACAGACTTGGCGGTTTTTAAGTGTCGCCAATCTAACAGCTACTAAGGTTACCAAACCAATAGAATAGATTTGTCCCACTTAAAAACCGCCAAATCTGTAGCTGCGGTTGGCGCGTGTGCTCTTTATTGGCGCAACTGTCGCCAAGGTACCGTTAATACGTAAGTACCGTTTTTTTTTAATATAGTAATAAGAAATTAAAATTAAAATAATAATTGCTACTAAAGTATTTTCAAACAGCAGTGGTGAACTATATATTGGGTTATTCTATATAAAACGAATTTTTTACCATTAGTTGATAGTTTTCACCATTAGTTGGATGTTCTTCTACTATATACCAATATTAGGTTAAATAAAAGTGTTATATATCATTTTATTGCTTATTCTATGCTTGGTCTAACTGTGTATTTTGTTTACATGTAAGTTTCGGAATTTTTAAGAAAAACTAAAACAAATTGAAATATGAAACATCACAAAATATGGATAATTTTTTCGGTATGAATATAAACTTGATTATTCTGCTACCCAAGCAACACAAAACATTAATGCTGCATTTAGAAATGATATAGATAACAATGGTTTGTGTAGTTCAAATCGAGGGATAAAAACTTAATGAACCATGTGGAAAACTTAAAAGTATCCTATATAATGATGATGATTTGTAGGCCTAGATTGAAGCATACATCTACAACAACAGTTAGAAAACTTGCTGTTGATCTTAGAGTAGGCATAGCAACAATTTTAAGGCATCTTGCAACCCTTGGAAAAGTGAAATAACTTGACAAATTGCTTCCACATGAGTTGGCAATTGGACAGAAATTGCAACACTTACAGATTTGAACATCATTCAGTATTCAGCAAATAATTGTTCTTTTTTTTTTACCATATAATTACTCGTGAGAATTATTAGATATTATATGACAATTGTAAACACTTATCACAATGGCTGGATGCAGACGAAATGCTTAAACATGCACCCAAACCAAGCTTACATCCAAAGAAGACAATGGTAACAGTTTGATGGTGTAAAGGAGAAATTTTCCATTACAGCTTCCTAGGAATAGGTCAAATAATGAATGCACATTAACTGTCAACAAATTGATATTGTACATCAAAAATTGTCAATATAGCCAGTGTTGGTAAATCGTAAAGGAAAAAGAATAACTTCGTTGTTAATCATGAAGTTGTCTCAATAGTCTTTACTGAACTTTGACTATAAATCAAAGTTGTTCTTTAAAACTGCAGTAAAAATGCTTTTTCATCGAAGACAGAAGTGCTTTATGTAGATCAAACACATTTTGATTAATTATGCTCAAATAATTTTTGTTAGTGACATGGAATAACCCAATAAATAGATTATTAAGAATATTTATAAGTAGATTATTTTCCATTTCTGGTTGTCATAAGCAAAGCAGCTGAGAAATAATATATAAATACCTTTTTATTGCATAAAATATTATTTGAAATGAATAATGAATGAAATAGTAATTAATTAAATAAGATTTGTATACTAAATTTTTATTAATTTTATATATATCTTAAAGATTTCTTGAAATTGAATTGAATATTTTAGATGATTACATGGCTATTATCCAAATTGATCACATGAGACAGAAGAAAAGGTATTTGAAAACATTAATTTCTTGGGCATCTGATTTAAGCATTGTTGGTAGCATCATATTTTGTTACAAATGGATTTTCTTAATTCTTCAAAGCTCCAGAGAAAATGTAAAAGTAAGTAAATAATATGTTTGCATCTATCAAATGTTATATATGCAGTGGCTCTCAAAAATATTTGAACGCTTAAAAAATTTCAATGAAATACTGCTATAAATCCATTAATAAAAAGAAATATTTCAGAATAGGAATTTTTTTTTTTAAAGTTAAAAAAAAGTTCTTTCTAATAGTCTTAAGTTTGAGTTGATAATTTTAATTTTTTTTTTTTTTAATTATATAAAGAACATGATTCATTATGCAATCTATAAACACCAAACTACCTAGTTCTGATGCTGAGAGGAACCCCCACACAAGAACACCTCTACCGTCATGCATTACGGTTTTAAGTTTTGACAATTAAGTTTTTTTTTTTTCTGTTTCTTAAGATTATACTTCCATCAGAACCAAAAATGCTAAATTTCTTATCATCTGCAAATTAGATACAATTCAATACATTTCGGTGTTATTTATCGATTTCATAAACGAAAATCCAGGGTTCTTATTTTTTTACTTACAAGAAATTTTTGAGTACACATGCATGTAATCTTGATGATGTGAACACTTGTCAAACAATTTCAGATGAAATTCAATTTCAAAACTCAACTGCACTCAAACATTCATTTTTCACAAATTTTCTAACTGAATCTCTGATCATGTTGAGTTTAACTTTGCTGGGCAACCTTTTCTTACTTTGTTTTTGATATGATTTTCTTCCTTTATCATGTATTTTTTTCTTCTTTTATCAGTTTATAGCATACTGTTATGTAGAAGGAAATAAGTTTAATAATTTAATGATATCCCAAACCGATTTAACACTATTATAATGAATTTTGAAATGCTTTACACTGGGTCTGGCTACAAACCATTTTTGAATAGTAAATGGAATAGAACAATGTAAGCATGTAAAGATTGAAGCTAAAAAAAAAGTCACTATAAAATGCCAAAATAAAAAAAATAGTATCGATAATAATTTTATTTACGAATTTATTTGAAAATGTTTTGTCACACAATTATTTTTGTGACAGGTCTTTTCTCTGCTTCCTACATTTGCATTTTTTAAACAAAAAAATTAATTAATATTTTTAAAAATGTTTTTTTTTTTTTTTTTTTTTTTTTTTTCGAAATTGCTTGGAAATAATATGAAAAATTATTGAAGTTATATTTAGAATTTAATTCCAAAGCAACAATGCTTTTCTACAAATTCTTAAAGGGTACAAGCACTTTTCAAAGTCATTGTATATATATATATATATATTTAATCAATGTTTATTTTTCTATTTATAGTAGTAACAGAAAATTTATAATAAAAAGCAGCAAAATTAAATGTGTTATTCTTAGTGAAATAAAAATGTATCTCATGGAAATGTTTTTCACAGGAATTCATTATTCGACACAGAACATGTTGCATTGATGTGGATTCTGCCGGCAAACCATGCAAAGAAAGAATGTCTAAAATTATATTTGAAGGAAATGCAAAAAAATGGTTGGTTTTAAATATATATCTTCTTGTTCTTAACAGCGAAAATTTATTTGTTTATTAAAATTGTATGTGTTGTTTTAGCTATGCCATTTATGCAAACAGAACTTTACAACCTGAAATAACATTTTTTTTTTTGATAATCATATCTTGAACAATGGGAAATTAATGCATATCACATTTTTGAATATAACAGGAATATGATGCATGTGATATTATAGTATATGCATATATACTGTGATTAACTATGCAACAGTTAATCACAGTAACATACCGCCATAAATGCATATATATGGTATTATGTCAGTATGAATCATAAGTATGATATTATGAGACATGAATTATGCTGTGTTATTTATGAAATCGTCACAAATTTAGCGTATTAAAAACTTAAAGCATTCTTATTAAATATTTCTATTGCTTGATAATTATACATTTGTTATTAAAAAATATGACAATTATTTTAATTACTTTATAAAGCTGCATGTATCATGTGTTCATTTTTTGGACTAACGAAAATATTAGGAAATCATATAATTGTATACTTCTTTCTTATTTCTTTTTTTTACCACAAAAAATATTTGTGCTTACAGATTACACAGATTTAAAAAAAAATAAGTTGTAATATATTTTTAAATGCATGAATATTTTAAGAGTATTAACAAATCATTTTTTAAATGAGAAATTTTATATAAATAAAATAAAATTATACATATATATTTTTATCTTTTAGCTTTGCATCCTTTTCTGTAGAAGAATTGCTATCTTTTGAAGATCTAGAAGAATATTTGAAGTGCAGAAATTTAGATATTGTCTACCAACATATTTTCAAGCCAATGTTATTTAAAAGTTGATTGTCTATTATCATTGCTTTGTTTAAAGTATATAAATGCATACTTAAATTGCATTTCTGTTTTAAAACTGTAAATAAAAAACAATAATTTTCTATTTAAATAATCCTCCCAGTATTGTTCCTCGAACATATCAGCATAAGTTCAATGTTAATATCTTCTCCAGAATATATATATATTCTACAAACTTTTACTCTCTATACACCTTTTAGATCTTCTACACTTTCTTAATTTCACTATGCACAATTCCTGTATTTGGTCGAATTAGAATCCTCATAGTATTGTTCCTCGAACGCATCAACATAACTTTAGTGTTGATATCTGCTCCAGAATCCTCAGCAATGATTCATTGGACCTGAACGTTTGACAAGGCGCAACATACCTCAGTTTCCTACAGAATGTCTTCCCAGGTTTGGTACATCGATCTATCCAAGTGCAGCGAGAAGTTCCAAGTTATCACTTAAACAGAAACTCAACCATATGCAGGAACATGCACCTTCATCCACAGTGGAATTTCACATAAGGGAATTCCCACTCTTACTTTGAACGTCATTCAGTCATCCCCTTCCTCTACCTAACTTTTCCTAACTGCCTTCTCTTATCTATTTATATTCTTAACTATATTTCAAAGCTAAATTTTTAAAATACATTAATCTTCTTCCTGAAAACTATAGCTCTATTCTCAACCGAGTCTTTAATGTGTACCTTAAAATGTTGTTGTTGTTGTTAATAATCCCCCTGGTTCAGAAAAATGTACACCAGGTCCAAAAGACCCCTCTGCAGGCGACTGGTCCAATGGTAAGGGTAATATGCAGCTTCAGTTTAGCGAGGAACCACGAGGGCTGACGACTGATTAAACCTCAAGACAACGCCCTATGATCCTATTAGAGAGAGACCTACGGTTTAAAGTGGACTCAGAACCACTACTAATATCCAAGGCACCACCGGGACTCGAACCCGAAACTTGTGGCATTCAGGCCACCTTAAAATTTATAGTTGCAAGCGTGGTAATAGTACTGGTAAATGCTGCAGAACAGTTTGATCACAATATCCTTGTTTCATCTATTCCAACCCAAGCGGTTTTCATTAATGATTTGAATTTAATTACTAATTTCCACTTTATTTATAATATTTACTTTCTGACTTTTTCCTGCAATTGTTTACTTTCGAAATGTGTTACTCATCTATTACTAACAACTATAATAAAAATATTCACACCAATTGATCAAAATTTGCTAGTGTACACGATAATTGTACTAATTTTTTTCTTATTGTTTGTTTTAACCCTCAGTACTTTAAGGTTAAAGTCGCCTCTAAATATAGCAATGTTATAATTTTGATAACTCAGCATCTAAACTAGTTCCACCCTTTAATAATAGCTATATTCGTTCTAATATTAAACAACTCGTTTGTGATGTTTCTTTTCTTTTTTTTTTTTCTAAAATTAAATTTTTTAGGTAGTTAAGATTTTGGGGCAACCGCTATTTGAATTCATGCAGAAAAATGTAACTTTTTAATTTTAGAATGTTAGCTTACAGAAGAAAAAAGGCCGTTGGAACGTATTAAATTTTTTTGTGGTATTTTGATGTTGTTCTTGTTTTCTTCATTCATTTGATAAAGCTTTGCACGGACAGGTTTTAGTGTAGCAATAAAAAGATAATTTGATCTTTAATAAAATGCAAGTTATTCTTTGTTTTTTTAAAAAATTTTTTTTTAATAATTTTGTTTTATTATTCGAATGCGGCATCGTAAACAGCTTGGAATATTTTTTGACATAACAGGGGGAAAAAAAATGGTGTATTAGAAAATAATTTTGGTGTATTTTTATCGTAGCAGCGATTATTATTTTTGTCTAAATGATACATTTATGCGAGTTAGTAAAGCATAATTCCACATAATTTGTGATAAAGCGATTAAATTTGACGTAAAAGCAATTTAGGAATAACATTTTGGAAAAATGATATATATTGGTGTTAAAGTGGCAATAAATGGCTTAAAAAGAAAGCATAGTGTTAAATTTTGGTACAAAAGCGATAGCATTTGTCGATAAAGCATTAACTTTTGGCATAAAATCAATTTAAAAACAAAATTCACTTAGTGAAAAAGTTTGGCGAAAAAGCATTTTAAGAATTAAAATTTTGGCAGGATAATGATAATATTTGGCGCTAAAGCGATACATTTTGGCTTAAAAGCCCTTTCAGGAATAAATGTTGACATAAAAGTTGTTTGGCTACTAATATTGACGTAATAGCAATGTTTGGCTATGAATTGTGGCGAAATAGCGTTTTAGAATGATGCCGAACTTCGTAGCATTTTGTTTGTTTACTTGGCGATTTGGCATTCCAGTGAAGGATTATGACGTAATATAATTTTACCTCGAAAACTACCTGGTGCATTAATTACTATACTTACTTGGCATCCTGGCTATGCATTTGGCACAAAGGGTACAGGATTCTAGATTTTTACCGAAAACACAAATATCGGTTAATAATTGTACTTCGTCAAATTGTAAAGAAAAAAATTATTATAAATAAATATTTAAGAAAAAAATTAATAGAAAGTTTAATATTAATAATAATAAAAATTAAATATAATAATAAAAACTTAACAAAAATTTTTAAATTAGAAAGCTGAATATTAACAAGCTTTTATAATTGAATATTTGAACGAAGTAAAAGTATGTTTAAGAATATTATAATTGCATAAAATTCAAAAATTGAATTTTTGAAACAATTATTTTATTTGAATGCAAGCCTTACTTTCATTTAGTTAAATTTTTTATAATTTATTTTAAATTAAAAAAAAACAATTTAATTCAAGCTACCAGATAGCTAGAGAAGAGGAAAAAAAATAATAAAACGCCAAGTGTTAGGGTTTTTAAGTAATATTGGAATATGTTTACACTCGTTTATATATAATATAGATTTAAAGTCTTCTTTTCTCTGTATATCCTTACATTTCCTGATCTTGTGACTTTCTCTAATTCTGTTCAGTCTATAGCTTAGAAATATTTTTTTTTCCAATTCTTGCGATATGATTGGATTAAATCTTGATTTTTTTTATTGTGCTTTGAATCCAGGAAATTTTTTAAAAATCTCAATTTAATTTATTCAGTAAGTTTGGCTTTTATTTTACAAAGTAACCATTCAGCTTTAGATTTAACTGATGGTATAAATTCTGGTGAATTATTTTTATTTCGAATGGGTTTATGGTTTTTCGGGGCTAATTGAGCCTACAAACCCAATACAATACAGAAACTATTTACAGATGTCGTGTACACAATAGGAACATTATTTTTTTTATTTCTTGAATTTACTTTATTTTTGTTTTCAGTAATGTTTTCATTTGTTTCGTTTTCGTGTAAGTTGGCTTCGATACTTAAAGACTGACAGATCAGCCATACCGGTTTTCGATATGACTATGGGGAGGCGTTTCAATTGAAGAAACTGGCCAAGCCCAGGGCAACTGCCAACTTTCTTGCTTTGTCCCACATATGCATCATCAGAAGAGAATTCGCTGTTATTCAGTTCTTTAACTCTTTCAGATTTTTCTGATGCTGTGATGTATTTCAAATATAAGCAAATCAATAGGATATATACTTCTGTTACTAATGCACACAACGCAAAATCACTCACACACTTTATTAAATAGGTGAATGGAATTCAAAATCATGATGCTTTCAAATGAGATCGTTTTTAATAATTATATTGATGCTGCAATATATTTCAGTTGATTAGAATATCCATAAATATAACGAAACCTTTCGATAAGCAGTTTCTGATAAATAAAGGAATGAAATCCAGCGCAATGCAAAAATTGTATATAGCCTTAATTAATTATTTTTTTTTTTAATTTGCTATATGATTGATGGTTGGATTAAATCTTGATTTTTTTTTTAACTGTGCTTTGAATCCATGAAAATTTTTCAAAAGTTCAATGTAATCTATTTAATAAGTTTGGCGTTTATATCAAGTCCTTTACAAAGTAACCATACAGCTTTAGATTTAACTGTTGGTATAAATTCTGATGAATTATTATTATTATTTTTTTTTTTTGCGAATTTTTGAATTGGTTTATGGTTTTTCGGGGCTAATTGAGCCTACGAACCCAACACAATACAGAAACTATACAGCTGTCGAGTACACAATAAGAACATTATTTTTTTTATTTTTAATTTCATTAAAGTTGTTGTTGTCTAAGTTGGCTGCGATACTCAAAGATTGACAGATCATCCATACAGTTTCCGATATGACTATGGGGACGCGTTTTAATTGACGAAACTGGCCAATCCCAGGGCAACTACCAACTTTCTTGCTTTGTCCCACATATGCATCATAAGAAGAGAATTCGCTGTTATTCAGTTCTTTAACTTTTTTAGATTTTTCTGTTGCTGTGATGTGTTTCAAATATAAGCAAATCAATAGGATGTATTCAGCTGTTACTAATGCACACAACGCAGGATCTTGTTGGATGAATTCACACACTTTATTAAATAGGTGAATGAAACTCAAAAACATGATGCTTTCAAATGAGAACATTTTTTAATAATTATATTTATGCTGCAATATAGTTCAATGGATTAGAACATCCGTCAATATAACTATATCATCAGTCGCAACACACAGATAAGCAGTTTCTGATAAATAAATTGATTGGCAATAGAAGAATAAAATTAGATTCTTATTGTTTTAAATCAACAATACATAACAATCAGTCATACTTTATATTATTGAGATTTTCATTATTGTGTAATGTTCCAACAATCCCTTCAACAATATCAAAAAACAAAACAATTAGAAAACACACATATGTATATATATATAAAATTAAAAAAATTCTTTATAAAAAAATGTTAGAAATTAAAAACAATTCTTTGGAAATCATCATTGGAGTTTTGCAATTTGGAAATTCCTAAATCCATAACTTGCCCAATTTATTTTCTGCCTTCTATAAATGGTATCGAATTTGCTAACAATCTGATTAGTTACTGTTCTGTTACAGGAAAGAAACTACATAAATTTACTATGAAGTACAAAGTCAAAGGAATCAAGTCAAAGTCAAGTACAAAGGAATCATTTATATCAAGGGCAGAAACAGAAACGAAAATTAAACCAGGAAAAACAAAATGCTTTATTTTATAAGATGCCCATAAAGTATAATAGTCCATGTTGTTTCTTTTAGAATTTCTTTCACTGTTAATTCGAAGATATCACTTTGCAATAAAAAATTTTGCAATTTTAAAAGCACATTCCCACCGAGGCGTTGACCAATCACTGGCCTCACCGCCTTCTCCTGGAACCGGTTTGAAATGCAATGCTTCGAGTTGACCAACTTTCAACTCGAAGCGGAACTTCACTAGGCGTAATGCAATTTCTGACGTTTCGCTGTGAACGTCGAATTCTTTCCTGTCGCGTAGCCGCCTCTCGCCTCGGTGGGAACGAGCCTTTACTGTGAAATGGAAAAAACAAGAAGTTGCAATCAACCGAATTCTGCATCGAATTCATTGCAACAATTTTTTGAAATTAAAAATCAAACCAGGGAGTGTATTTTAGGAATAAAGATCGCAATAATAAAGCATTTATCACAATGTATTATATGAGGGTCAGTTAAAAAGTTTCCGAAATTTTGTTGTAACTCTTTATTACCACAATATAATTTATTTTTTTACTGCCGCAATTCAAAACAGGCAGTGTGACTGCGGCCGAATGTTTTGGAAAAATGACCTTCAAAGGTAATCGATTTGATACTGTAGGAGACAACAAAGCCAACGCGATGGCTGAACATCGGAATATACCACCCTAGGATTTTTATTGTTGTTTTCAAAAATGGCAGGAGCTGTGGAGCAAGTGTGTGTGTGTTCTGAAGAAGCTAACTTTGAAGGTAATTAAGTAAATGTGCACCTATATTGTAGTAATAAAGAGTTACAAAGATATTCCGGGAATTTTTTGACTGCCTATTGTACATTAACGCATGAAATATACACTCAAGAGCCAAAACATTATGACCACCTGTCAATAACGAGTTGGCCCACCTTTGATGCGTAACACAGCTTCAACCCGCCTTGGCATGGATGCCTCAAGTCCTTGCTAGATGGCCGGAGACAGATTGTACCAGATGTTTAAGCAACGGTCACGCAAATCCGAGATATTGCGAATTGGTGGTCTTTGAACTCTGAGCTGCCGTCCCAGGACATCCCAAATGTGTTCTATCGGATTGGGATCCGGTCAGTTAGGCGGCCAGGACATTAACTGGAATTCAGCATCATGTTCCTGGAACCACTCCAACACAATTTTAGCCTTGTGACAAGGGGCGTTGTCCTGTTGGAACATTCCATTTCCAGCTGGAAAAACAGAGGCCATGTAAGGGTGCAACTGGTCCGCAATGATGTTCAGATACCCTGTAGCATTCATGGTCTGCTTTACCACAACCACGGGTCCCAGAGACGCCCAAGAGAACGTCCCCCAAAGCGTAATACCGCCACCACCGGTAAGACCTACTGTACATTGAGGGATCAACTGTTCGCCTGGAAGGCGGTGTATCCTGACACGGCCATCAGCATGATGAATGACAAACCGTGATTCATCTGACAAGGCAACTCTCTCAAACTGATCCATGGACCAGTCACGATGCCCCCGGTCCCAGCGCAGGCGCAGTTGGCGATGACGCTTGGTCAGCAAAGGCACACGAGTGGGACGTTTGCTGCGTAGCCCCATATCCTACAGTGTCCGCTGAACAGTGTGCTCCGATACTATTCTACTTGGCCCTGTATTGTATTGGGCTGTCAGCTAAGCCACTGTCTGGCTCCGGTTTTGCTTCACCATGCGAGACAATCTCCGACGACCTTTTTCTTTGATAGCGTGATGACGTCCAACACCATGTCGTCTTCTGCTGGTTTCACCGTCATTCATCCACTTTGCATAAGTACTAACAACTGTAGATCGCGAACAACCCAAGAGTCGTGCAGTTTCGGAAATACTTGTTCCGAGCCATTACAATCTGCCCTCTATCAAAGTTGCTTAGATCCGCAGCCTTTCCCATCACACACAGAAGTGAAAGAATGATTCTTCAGACTCTCCAGCAGCAGTTAAATACCACTTCCACCTGATCACGTGCCTTCCATGTCATCCAGGCGAGTTCATTGCAAAATGTAGGGGTGGTCATAATGTTTTGGCTCTTGAGTGTATAATAAAAGTATTTTTATGTTGTTTACCAGTAACAATATTAATAATTGAATCAATAATAGCGTACGATAGTAGTGGTGCAATGATAGCGTAATGTTAATAAATTTTAATCTCAAGCAATGCATAATTTCTTTTATTAAAAGAGCCTATTTTGTTAACGTGATTAATAAATTCTAAAAAGCATGTTTTTCTTTTGTTACATGCTTGTCAACAGTTGTTTGAAGCGCATTTTCTAGCAGAACATGCAAGTAACACTTTAAACGCCGGACCTGCTTCTTCTATCAACGATCTTTCCAGTGATCATAACCCTGTGATAGTTGAAGTCTCTCATAATTCATTTACGCCCTTCCTCAACAGCATAATCACAACTACCAATTGGAATATTTTTACTAAAATTCTCTCTCAAAGCATTCCTGGTAATCCAGTCATCTCCAATATTCAAGATTTTGACAAAATAATTGATAAATTTAACTATGCTGTTACTTCTGCTATCAACCTTGCTAGCAAATCTAAAGAACTCAGTACACCACACCAAAAACTTCCGACTGAAATCACCTCTAAAATTGCGGAAAAAAATAGAATTCGAAAATTATGGCAAGATACCAGGTTTCCTCCGTTCAAGCAATCCGTCAACAAGCTTCAAAAAGAAATAAAGCAAATGATTCACAAATTAAAAAATGACAGATGGAATGAATTTTTATTAGGCCTAAATCCAAAAGATAATTCTCTCTTCAAAATTAACAAACATTTTACCAAAAAAAATATCCCAAAATTCCTCCACTGGTTGGATCCTCAGGTCTTATATACTCATCTTCTGATAAAGCGAACTCTTTTGCTGAAAACCTTGAACTCTCCTTTCAAGAAAACACTGAACCTTGCGATTACTCACAAATTGAGCATGTTGAAGATACAGTAACTTCCTTTCTAGCCGATCATCAAAATTATCATAATCAAAATTATCATCATCAAACTTAATCAAGAATCTCAACATTCGGAAATCTTCTGGACCTGACAACATTCCAAATAAAGCCTTAATGTGTCTCCCCCTTAATGCCATTACTCATCTTGCAAAAATCTACAACAGCTGTACTAAATATCACTACTTCCCTCCTATCTGGAAAAAAGCAAATATCATCATGTTCCCTAAACCTTGTCAAGATAGGAAATTTCCTCAACATTTTCGGCCCATCAGTCTCCTTAGCTGTGTAGGAAAACTTTACGAAAAACTCTTAGTGAAACATATTACTTCTTTTTGCGATAAAAATTCCATAATTCCAGCAGAACAATTTGGATTCCGTCAACATCACTCAACTTGTCATCAACTTCTACGTGTCACCAATATCATCCCTGAAGGATATAACTATAAATTTTTTACAGGAGGTGTCTTTCTAGATGTCAAAAAAGCTTTCGATCGATTGTGGCACAATGGACTGATCTACAAAATGACCAAACTTCAATTTCCAACTTGGATCACACTTATCATTACAAATTATCTTAAAAATAGAACCTTTCAAGTTCGACTTCATAATGAATTCTCCAAAATCGGTCGTATTTGTGCTGGTACACCTCAAGGAAGCGTGCTAAGTCCTATTCTCTACAATATCTTTACCTACGACTTTCCTCAGTGCACTAACATTTCCACTTGCCTATTTGCTGACGATTCTGCTGCTCTTGCCCAAGGTGCTTCTATTCTTTATGTCATCAATACTCTTCAAAATTTTCTGAATATTCTAGAGGATTGGCTAACTAAATGGCGCATCGCAAGTAATGTCTCTAAATCTCAAGCTATCATTTTCCGAAAAGGACACGCCAGACAACCATATATTAATCTCTCCCTTTTTGATCAACAAATTGAATGGGCAACTAATATTAAATATCTCGGCTTAATTATAGACAATAAACTTACGTTTCGAGCTCATATTCAAAAAATCAAAGAAAAATGTTGGAAAAAATTTTATCTCACTCTTCTACTCATTACTAAATTTTCTAAATTAACTTTGTCAAACAAACTTCTTCTCTACAAACAAGTTCTTAGGCCTATGCTTACCTATGCTGCCCCAATCTGGGGTCTAGCTGCACAAACTAACAAGAAATCTGTACAAATTATTCAAAACAAACTTCTTCGTATTATCACTGGTGCACCCTGGTTTGTCCGCAACTCTACAATTCATCAAGATTTAAAAATTAATTCTATTGACAACTTTATTACTAAACTTTCTAGAAATTTCTTCAATACCATTGCTACTCACGAAAACCCTCTCATCAAGGCACAAACTATATTTACGCAATTGAATGGAAAATACAAGTATCCTTTCTCTACTTCTAAATGGAATCGAAGCCTCAAACCACCATAATTTCCTGCTCACTTATCGCTTTTTAGATATTTTTCTTCAACGCATATTTACTGATCATAAATTTCTTGTTACGTTTCCATCACCGATGATTTACATTTTGCTTATTTCTTTTTTTTTTTCTCTCTCAAATCATACGATTACTATTATCTATTTATCATGACTTTTCTTTCCTACTGCCTTCACATACCATTGAGTAGATGAACGCTTCGCGTTCAGGCACTCGACGTCTTTATTCAACAATGATGATGCAAGTAACACTCTTGTTGCAAATCCGAGTTCATTTTTTTAAAAAATAATGTCACTGGATGGATAAATGAACAAACGTTTTTGGCGTATACATATACTCGGGCATTCAGATTGGATGGCCATCTGAATGCCCGAGTGGTAATGCATTTTAAGATTTATGTACAGCAAATGTTGTAAAACTTCTGTTATTCAAATTTGATTGTGTTCCTATGAAGAGCGTCAATATTTGAGTGGAGCGACTGTTGTTACGGCTTTGTTACGCAACATAATCATGTATCTAATTAATTCTTCTTCCGTTTTCTTTCGATTTTTGTGTTGATATGTTGTATCCTTTATAAATACAAAATGTACAAAAAAAGAGTAAGAAAAACGAAAATTACAGGAAAACAGCAAAAATTTAAAAGTAATTATTTATAATAACTATGTAGTGATCGTATGAATGTTTCTGTCACGTAAAATTTCTGTATATTCTGGTACAACTAATGCTAATTTTATAAGTTTGTTATACAAACAGATTTTTCTTTTGAAAAATCATTGTCCATTCCCTTGATGATTTTTTTATTTTTTTTATTCAGGAGGAAACAAATTTAAGGAGGTAGAACAGCAACCATATCTAATCTAGTATACTTCCCTTCATCTGCGGAATATCTAGTTTTCTAATGAGCCTAAGGTTTTTAGGCTCATTAGAAAACTAGATATTCCGCAGATGAAGGGAAGTATATATTACTTCATAAAATTTTCTTTTTATTTGCATACATTTTGTATTTACGTTTACTGTTTAAAGTTTAAAAAAAAATAATAATAAATGTGCATCTCTGTAAGAGCAAAACAAGTAATATAAAAAAAATTTTTTTTTGAGTAAATTCCTACATTTTTTTCACTATATTGCAGAAAGTCCTTTATAAATAATTTTCATTCATTTTTCTAAGTTTATCTGGTGCCATCTATTGGTAGATATATACGACTTAAATCTAAAAAAAAAACTAAAATTAATTAATTTAATTTAACTGCTGAATTAATATTTGAGAAAATTGTATTAACATCAAGTGTCATCCACTACAAGTTCAAAAAAATGTATTTGAACTTGAATAGATGAATAAAAAGTATTTTATTAACGATTGAAAATTTGAACAAGATATATATAGGGAGAGTATAAGCTATTAGAAGGAATTGAATAAAATCTATCCTTGTGTGCTTTACTTTTCTTTCTATAATAATTAGGAGTATTTTTATAAGCCTGAGAGTATTTTTAACATTCGAGTGGTGAAGTTTCCGCATCTTCAAAAATATATTTAAAAGCCTCCAAAAAATAAAGCAAAAACAGACAAATATGAATCTTTTATCCGTCTTCCTGTAAAACTTTACAGTTTTTGAACATCTACAAAAGTAAAGGCTTAGTTAGAAATAGATAAACTCCTGAGGAGTTTGTGTAGATCAGTGGTCTCTAAACTGTGGTACTCCTATCCCAGGGGATATGCTAAAAACGTAGATTTATGATGACTTGCGAATGTATGATCGCGTATAACGTGAGTGCCCGGTACTCTTGGACGCTCAGAATGGTTTCGGCAGCATCTGCAAAGTATATCACAAATGCATCGGCTTTAAAGCGCACGGCCTCGACTGGAAGCAAAGCTATTTCTAATTAAAAACATAAATTTATAATTTAATTTATATATATTGTTTAAGCTTAATAAGAAATTTGATTTTGGACTATTATACACACACACATATACTAGTATAAATACATATCACCGACGATTATTGAACAATATCCATTAATTTGTGCAAAAAAAGAAGCGTTTTTGTTCCAGTTGTGAGAAATGCAACTTTTCAGTGTACTTTTCGCATTTTTTTCATTGAACTCACTTTGATAGTGACGGGTAATTATTGATAGTGCGCGACTAATTGGTCTGTCAAGTCCCTTAGAGTTTTGGCGAAGGTCAGTCCCAACTAGTCCGCGTCGTCACTTTTTCAGATTTATAAAGACGGATCGGAATTTTTGGAATCGTTCTTCGATTCGTCCTTTTTCTGTATCATCTCCAAATGTGTTGTTGGCTGCTTTGTGGTGCAAATTGAACTCAAAAAGAAAAACTATCCAGATGTGGCTAACATGCATGTTGTGTCTATCTACTAACACTACCAGCTAATACACTAATGAGTTTTTGGTTTTAAGTCGGGATATTTAAACTTTATGATAAACACCATATGCGCCATTTGGTGGTGTTTATAAATATGCAAATTTTTTCATCCAGACAGCCGACATTTTATCAGACAACAACTTAGTGTAGCTAAAAACGAGAGAAGAATGTGCGATTAATGGCGCTTTAAATAGTGGAAAGTGCATCAGCGATTAGATATCTAGATGCAAAACTCATATTTTGAATAGCCAACTTCTCCAGTGATTATGAATTTTCTAACTTTAGCAAAATTCTTTTCCTTACTATATTGCTGAGCGCAAAAATTATTTCAGGAAAATAACATTCCATTACTGTAATTACTATATAACAGCCGTAACCTTCATCTCATTGAAATCCTTTGGAGCTAATTAAAGAAGTTGTAAATCATAATAAGTCAGGAAATAAACTTTAACAAGAAAAAAATATTTATATGCAATCACAATAAGATTATAATTCTCGGGAGAAACAAAGGCATTCTTTCATTTCACTGGAAATCATTTCAGGTTGTAAATGTAGCAAGTCTTTTGAACCAAGTGTTAGTAATAACTGTGAAAAATCAGAAAATGCATTTTCTGCGGTTCAGAGCCCGTGATTTTCTGCAAAAATGTAAAAATTAATTATATATTATATCATATTTCAATTAAATTACTTTTATGTTTTAAAATGTATGATATAACATTCAAAATATTAGTACTCTAGCAAGTGAAACTTCCAAAATACATTTTTAAAAAGTCCATAATTTTTATCATATCATATAAAGTCTGTGGATTCAAGAGCCTAAAGTTGCACCACTTAAAAACTAATTAATCTCTTAAAATAATCCTACATTTTTATCCAGTAAAAATTTCCTTGGAAATAGTTCTGAATTTTTAATAATATTCTCTTTAGAGACTCACCACAAAATAATCAAGAACTATTTATTTGCTACTCTTCTTTAGCCCAGTACAAATGATAATTTACAAATATATTATTTTCATGCGATATATGTAGTGTGTATATTGCATGTGTAGTCTACATTTCAAAATAAGTTTTTCATTTTGTGATATTATAATTAATGAGAGTAACACAAATGATAATGAACAAAGTAACATATTTATTTAAATATATATGCTATGGTAAATGTGATTAATCCGCTGATTATACACACATATTTGCATAAATTCACCATAACATATATGTTATTCAATTTCTTCTATTAGCTCACACTCTCCCTATATATATCTTGTTCAAATTTTCAATCGGTAATAAAATTTTTTTTATTTATCCACTCAAGTTCAAATACATTTTTTTTTTTTAACTTGTAGTGGATGACACTTGCTGTTAATACAGTTTCTTCAAATATTAATTCAGTAATTAAATTTAATTAATTAAGTTTAGTTTTTTTTAGATTTAAGTTGCATGTATCTACCTATCTATAAATGGTGCCAGATAAACTTGAAAAAATGAATGAAAATTATTTATAAAGGACTTTCTGCAATATAGTGAAAAAAAAGTAGGAATTGACTTTAAAATTTTTATACTTGTTATTACTTGTTTAGGCTAAAAGTCCTTCACAATTTTGTTAAAAGGACATGAATAATAGCAATGAATAAATTCAATTTTATTGTTCACTACAATAATTTGGCCACATAGGATTCCAAATGATGACATGCTGTTTGTCAATGTTTTTTTACTTATCCATTTATGTATGTGTACTTATTTCCAGACTGACAAAATTAAAGTTAGAAATCACTTTAAAATTATAATTTTTTTTTGATATTATATCAATATTTCTTAATATTATTTTTAGATATTCACTGTCTATTTGGGAATTATTTTTTATTTTTTTATTCTTCTAACATAGACCAGTTAAAAATTTTTCATTGATTAAAAATATAATCAATGTTGAAAAAAATAATTTAGACTTTGACTATTGCTTTCAAATTCTTTGTTGATGAAATTTTATTCCTTCTCCAACTGTTTTTATAAGGTTACAAAAAAAGAATTTTTTTTCCCCTAGCCATTTCTTGATAAAAGTAAATATTTTTGCATTAAACTAAAGAAAAAATAATAGTTTTTGTTAATAAATGATATTAACTAACAAACTGTATCAAGTATTCATGTTGACAATTTTACTTAAATTCGTAATTGTACATATAATTTAGTTAACAAAAACTAAAAATCGGACAAATATACAGAACAGGAATAAAAACAACACACAAATATAGAGAAATTAAATTTTTGATTTATTTATGCAATGAATCATTTATTTAAAATCTTGTTAGATTTGGAAAGTCTAGATATAACCTAATTCCATGAAATCGATTCTTCACTTAAAATGTTAATTAAAATTATTCTTTGTTGAAACTTTATAAATTGTACAAGCACAGGTTCAGGTTAGTGCTATTTTATACATAAAATTTAAAATTGCACTTACAATCAAAATAATGGGTAATTATTAAAAAAAGTTATCATAATCTTATGAAAACAGTAGAAAAAAAGTATCTTGTCCTAAAATATTGAAAGATATACTGATTAATTAATCATATAAAAACTAAAAAAAAGAAGTTTAAAAACTATTTTAAAAGTGCATTAATAATTTGCGACAAAAAGGTAAAATATCTAATGTTAAAATAATATCTTCAGTTAAAGATAATCAATACCAATATTATGTCAGCAATTAAATACAAAATAATGTATTTACTATCTAAATAGTAACTAAAACTTAAACTAACTAAAATAAAACTTCATGTTATAAGGAAAGCCTGTAACTGTTTATGTAATATCATGGCTTAATCTTTTTGATGGACAAGACTTTTTTTTTAGTTTTAGAATTTTTTTATATTAATAAAACATTGTTTTAATGAGATAAACAATAAAAAAATGTATTTTAAAAATTTAATTTCCTACAAATGAGATACATGCTTACTTTGATTTTAAAAAATATTTACTATTTAACATAAAATATTTTACTACATTCAAATTGCAAATTCAAAGTTCACATACAGTATTAAAAATGAAGTACAAATGGTAAATCATTTATCAATGGAATACCATCACATAAATTTTACAACAATGCTGAGGTTTATAATTACACAAACACAAAAAAAAAATGTTTTTTTATCCTATCCAAAAAATTTTTATTATAGAATTATTTAAACTTCAAGTTTTCAAATTATAAAACACAATTTTTTTTATATTTTTCATAAAACTATATATTACTTGATGTGATATCAAGATAAACAATTTTTTAATGAAAATTTATAAATTGTATGCATACTTATAATTTTTTAAAAAATATTGAAAATCATTTTGCCTGAAAAAAAATTATTATTAAAAAAATATATAGATATTTACATACAATTGATGAAAGTTGTATAATGAATGATAAAATCAATATAAAATTTATTTTAAAATCAAGAGTTTATAAAATCCCAAAAATTCACATTAAAAAAAAGGAGAATTATTTTTCATCCTGTCTGTGATTTTTGTAATGAAATTCTAAACTGTTCTTTGCTGAAAATGCTTTATTACATATATCACACACATAAGGCTTATTTATTGTATGACTAGGATAATGTTCATCTAATTGAGCCTTATATAAAAATGGTTTTCTACAAATATTACATACATAACCTTTTCGTTTCACAAAAGAAAGATGATGGCTTTTTAAGCTGTCTGCGTTTGAAAACGTACTATTGCACACATCACACAAGAAAGTAGTTTCTGTGTTTTCAAGAGTATTTTGTCCTACATCGCACAGGAAAGTGGTTTCTTTTTTATCAAGATTATTATGCTTGACATCACACAGGAAAGTAGTTTCGTTTTCATCAAGAGTATTATGTCCTGTCAAGGTTTCATCCAACTTTGAAGTTCCATCTTTACATTTTTTCATACAATTATTTTCTTTCGCATGCATCTTTTTGCATCGATGACCTTTTAATGTGTCTGCATGCTTAAATGTTCTCTTGCAGGCCTTACATAAATAAGGTCTTTCATTTGTATGAATCCTGCAATGCCTTCTTAATGTTGATAAACATATAAATCGTTTCTGACATGTATCACAAACATAGGGTCTTTCTTTTGTATGAACCCGAGTATGTCTAATTAAATCAGCTCGCAATGGAAAGCGTTTGTCACAAAAATTACATTTAAAGGGTTTTTCATGTGTATGAAAAAAAATATGCCGTTTTAAGTTGCATTTCTGTCGAAATGCTTTATCACATATATCGCACACATATGGTTTGGCTGTGTGAATACGACAATGGAATTTTAATGCAGCTATGCTACTAAATACTCTTTCACATACATCACATTTGTAACACTCTCCTTTCTTTTTATGAATATAATAATGAACATCAAAATCCGCAAGCTGAGAAAATTCCTTATTACAAATTTTGCAGACAATCATAATTATTTATTTTTTAATAAATATATGAAAAATCAAATATTTTATGATTACGAAGCTGATAAAATTATTCAAAATTTTTATTTTTATTTTCAACCAAATGGATGTTTTTATTTGTAACAGAATCTATACTAATTAATTATTCATAATTATTATTATTGTTATGAATTAAAAATAATGTATTAATTATTAACATAAATAAATTATTTAAGAAATTTCAAAAATGATATAAAGAAATAAAAATAGGAATGATATATATTATGAATTAAAAATAATGTATTAATTTATTATTAATATAAATAAATTATTTAAGAAATCTCAAAAACATTAAAATATATAAAGAAATAAAAATAGGAATTTTCAATTAGTTTTTCTGTTAATATTGAAACGAGGATTTTTTTACAATGATTTTATAAGCAAATATTGCTTTGTGATTAATAACTAAAGAAATTTTATAAAATTTAAATTTTCTTAATTCTTTTTGAGAAAATTTCAAAGTAACTTTTAATGCAAGCAAGATTGTATTCATAAATAAGTTGCTAAAAACTCAAAAACAATTGTAATAGAATGACAAATACATGTTGTTAGATTTGCATATCATTTTCAAAATTATTTTAAAAAAATATTAATCTTCATATTTTAAGATTTTATAGTAAGAAATTAAGTTTTCAAAGAAGTGTACTCTAAATAAGTTCTTTAATATTAAATTAATGTTTGAAAATACTGCACAATTAATATTCCTACCGAATTATGACATTCCAGATTTATTCTATTTGAAACTTCAAACATTCAGAAGGATAAAAAAAAAAGTATTTAAAAATATAAAACATTGTTTGGATGATCTTTATATTTGTTAGTAATATACAAGCCTGTAAGCCAACAATTCAAGCGGGGAAAAAAAAGTTACATTGGTTCTCAAATCGCGGTGTTAACAGTATTTTGATCTTTTAACCCGTCACCATAAATTTATCAGTGAAACACATTTCGAAAACTATAGAAATATCTCTTTCATCCTTTTAAAATTCTATTAGATTTTTACATCATATTTTTCAAAGAATGAACACACAGATGACAATTTCTTACTTGAACAATTTTCATTGAGATTTTCTTTCATGATGATGATATTCATTTCATTTCTTTTTATATATATATCATATTCATTTCTTTTTTAAAATATAACTGAAATCTTGTTTAAAAAAATAATTCATCTTAGGAAACGAAAAAGAGACCCAAAACATGGGGAAAGAAATGTCAATGTATATGAAGAGAGGTTGAGTTGTAGGAATCCTTGTAGCAGAAAAGGTTCAAGACAGCCTCTTTCTACCTTTTTCTCCCTATCGAATCGAAATTTTCCATTAAATTTTTCCCTTCTTAAGTGCAAGAGGCTGTAGCTGAAAGCATCACAGCCTTTTTCTTTAGAATGTGGCTGAGAGATTACTGTGTGCTATAATACTTCTGTTTTTTTTAATTTTATTTGCAGTAATTATAATGAAGAAATAATAAAAGTATAAAAATTACATTTACGTTAATTAACACAATTTTAAAACATCCCCAAAATTTCTTTCATGTTATAAATGTACTTAAAAATGAACCTTCATTTTTGATATTAAAATAATATATATAGTAATGATTTCCTCAAAACCCTTGAAGTAACTGGTGGACAAAAACATTTGCCTTGTCTAGGATTCGAAAATGGGTTAGGGCGGTAAAAATGCAGTGGGGCACCTGGCATACAGATTACGAAGTTCCATTGAAATTTAAGGTTTTTCAACCTCCTCATCGGAATTAATATTTAAATACTTAATTTCTTTGGCTCATAACTGATGTTAATAAGACTATTAAAAATTAAAATAAAACAATAAAAATACAAGAATATAAGAATTAAATAAATCTTTAAAAGAAAATTAAATTTAAAATTTGATCTTTAAATTAAATTTTAAAATTTGGTATAATTAGGCACTTCTCATGGTGGATAAAAAAGATTCCCTAAATAAAAACCGCACTTTCACAAAGACGTAATTTTTTATTATTATTATTATTATTATTTCTTCGGATTGGTTTCTGTCATTTTTCTACAAAAGTTTAGGATCGAAACCAATTCTTTTCAATCGGTAGGACGCCATCATTGTGCAAGATCAGCATTAAAATTAAATCCAAAATCTGGCTTTTAGATACGAAAATAAATTATTACGGGTTGCAAACGCGATAAATGATACTTATTCCGAATAACAACCCAGTGTCTCTTCACAGATAAAAAGCACTCGAAAGAAACGTAGATAGTCCGTACTAAAAGTAATAATTTAGTAAGTCATAAATTTAGCAGTTATTAAATATTATTATTAAAATTATACTTTTATATAAAGTAATTAATTTAAAATATCATCATAATTACTTAAGCATTTCTGTAAAATATACATATACTATTTTGTAAAAGATTAAAACAAAACAACTCCTGTTTTATTTTTAAAATTATTCGTTTAAATTAAAAAGTGGGAAAACAATAATTAAATTAAAATATTTAAATGCATAATTGATAGATGACGCTACCATACAATATAAGAAACGGAGGAATTTTTCAGAGTACTTCAGCATCTTTGCGCTATCTCGATCCTCTCCCCTTGTAGTGCATCTCATATTTTTTCTAAAAACTATTTATCTTTTATGAAGTGATAACATCCTAATTTACTCTGGTAAAAAAAGTAAGTTAAAAAAATGTTTGTTCTTTTTTTTTTAATACGCTTTTATTAGCTTCACCTGTATGTTTGTATGTATGTATGTATGTTTGTATGTTTGTATGTAACTCACTTTTTGGGCTCGATTTTGGGACTGATGGCGCCATCTACTGGCGAGTCAGTCAACTGATCCGCTATCGAATTGCGCTCTTCCTATTGGCCGAAAATTTCGGTGGCTAAAAAGAGGCGGATCTCAAAGGCATAGGAGTGCGATCATTCTTCCTATTGGCCGAAAATTTCGGTGGCTAAAAAGAGGCGGATCTCAAAGGCATAGGAGTGCGATCATGTCGAATTGCGCTCTTCCTATTGGCCGAAAATCGCGGTGGGTAAAAAGTATGTAAACTTAGCGGATAACCGGCCAAGTGGAAAACAAAGTAAAAACAATTATAGTTTAAAAAAAACTAAAAAAAAATATGCTTTTAGAGTTAATCAGACTAAAAAATAAAAAATAAATTAATAGTTTAAAAAAAACTAAAAAATAGTTAGCTTTCAGAGTTAGCTTTTAGCTTTTAGAGTTAATCAATCTAAAAAGTAAAAAATAATTGTTAACATAAGAATAAAATGACTGACGAGAAAATGAATGTCACTGTTCTAAAAGCGTGGGGGGCTTTGTATGACATTTTTAAACTAACTCTGCATTTCGGAATGAAACTAGTGAAAAATTATAACGATTGATATCGAGCACCCCACGCTTTTAGAACAGTGACATCCATTTTCTCGTCAGTCATTTTATTCTTATGTTAACAATTATTTTTTACTTTTTAGATTGATTAACTCTAAAAGCGTATTTTTTAGTTTTTTTTAAACTATTAATTTATTTCTGTAATCAATCTATCTAATTTTCATTCGTTAAACGGTTAAAAGTTAGTGAAAAAACTAAATAAAAATTACATAAAGATACCACTTCATTGGGGACAACCTCTAATATTAATTAAACGGAAATGACAAGGATGATGAAAAGAAACTCAATACTTTGACATTGGTCATCGCAAAAATTAACATTAGAATTTCATCTTTTTGGAAACCGTATAAAAAAAATATGGTTTCAGCTATTGGAGGAACAATTTCGATATTCGGCGATAATGGCCAATAAAACAAAATATCATTATGTCGTAAGCTCCATTGAAACTAAATATTACTACAAGTGTCGGATATATTGATTATCCTAGCAAAAGAAAACGAATACATTATGATTAAAGGCAAGCTCATTTTTATCTTCGCTGGCACTGAAATTCAAAACACTCGAAATCTATTAATTCTGAATTTATTAATCTGAAATTCGAATTGGGTGATAAAAATCTTTCCAACTATTTTGTTAAATAAAAAATTTGGCTACTGAGTGAAAATTTCCTAAACTCTTTGGATTCAAAAATACCAGTAAAAATGACAAGCCTTTTATCGATCACAGATGACGATTTATCAAAATTTTCAAAAATGGGCAATAAGATGTGGGAAATAAAATCAACATCATATCAGAATGCCGCTGTTGCATGTTCCAGTAATGACAATATTTTAATTAAATTGCGAGACCAATTTTCAGAATAATTATTCGTTCAGTTCATTAATTTGTAATTTTCATTACAAATTAATGAATTGAACGACGTAGTAACAGAGAATACAGCATATGTTATTATCATTCAAAGTTCGGAGACAACGATTTCAAATGCAGTAAACTTTGCAATTGTCCCAAAAACACCGATACTGAGCCGCAAGAAACCAGATCCCTGGCCGCAAACGATAGAGAATCAAGAGGTGAAGCTATGTCTTTTTTTATTCGTGACAAAAATACCGCCGTTCAATTTTTAATTGATACAGGTGCAGAAATTTCTGTGATTCCATCATTACCACGAGGAAAAAGATCTGTTGCCAAACTGGAACTTTTCATTGCATATGGAACCAAAATTAAAACTTATGACAAAAATTACTGAAATTAGATTTGGCCTCAGAACAGCATTTGCATGACCTTTTATGACAACAGATGAGATTAAAAGGTATTGACTTTTTGTTTCATTTTCACCTTTTGGTTGCCAATAAAAATCGCAAATTAATTGATGCCATCACATCCTTATCTTCTATAGGTATTCCTTGTTTTAGTGTTCATACACCTACTTTAAATGCAGTACAAAATCAGTATGAGGCTATTCTTAAAAAATCTTCTAATCTATTACGACGAACATTTTTCATTAACAAAATTAAGAGTCACAATATTTATTATGTTATAGAATCCTAAGGAGCTCTTGTGACGCCTTGTTTCATTCATTTTCCCAAGAAGTGTGTCTATTTAAAACAGATACAAACAGATAAATCCAAAAAGAAGTTATATTTTGAGATGAACATGCCATGATGCAAAAAAAAAAAGAAAATTTCTCTTAAATAGTAGCAATTCACACAAATTATAACACCAGAAAGTTCAAATAATCTAATAACACAGCTAAACAAAGCTGATATCTCACTCATAGAAGTGATGCTTTATCATCTATATTAAATAAGCCGATAATTAATTCACTAAAACTGCTATAATTCACATACTAATAGTGCAACAGTTGTCAAATTTATATGCGTGTCTTTTGAAGGTTAGGGTTAACTAAAAATCATATGGATTTAATATTAGTAGCGCCATCTATCTGTCAGCCTACGAAGGTTTCAGCTCACTTGTTATAAGTGAAAACCGCTTTAAATCACACAGAAATAATTGTAGGAAGGAAAAAATATAAGAAATTTATTGCAAATTAATTTTGAAAGTAATTATTCTTAAATAATGCATGAAAATAAATGAAACTAATATTATGGAAGCATGAAATTAAATATTAAAGTATTATATCGACACGGGTAATTTAAAATGGATCTTTTAATTTATTGCCGATATCATTGTTCAGATTAAAGTATTATGTTTAAAACATACGAACCATAAAAATAAAAATACAATACTTATAGTATGAAAATAGAAATCTTTATATTATGGCAATTAGCTTTTGAAAAGTTAGATTTTATATTTTTTTCATTTCCAGAAATCTGCACAAATAATGCAGAAATTTTAATTCAACGCGCCTTATTCGTTTCAATTAATATTTTTATTAACAATGTTATAGAATATTTAATCTAAAATAATCTACTGAAAAAGTTAAAAGAAATGTGTATGAATAGAATTACTTCAACACTTTTCTTCATTAAATGGATGATTAAGTGGCTAGCGCTCTGGCTGTGAGTATCACAGGCTCCAGGTTCGAATCGTAGCGGAGGCATGGATGTTTGTTGGTGGTTCGTAATCCACCTGGCCAAGAAGGATCACAAAATAACCGTAGAGCGATAAACCGAAGCGTTAAAAATTCCTCTTTCATAAAAGTTCGTTCTGGTCTTCGTATACATCATTTCTGTATTGCTTCATTAACGAAACCACTTTTTCCGTGCTACAATCTACAATCAATTCGTATTTCACCATGTGTATACATTTTTTAAGCAAGTTGTCGCTCTTTTATGAGAAAAGTTTTTTTTAAATTGTAGGATAAATAAACAGAAAGCTGAGAGGAAAATGGATACATATATATACTTTTGGAAATATAACAATTCAACTACGATATGATTTAGGAATAATGGATAAATGTCATCTTTTTAAATATTATGTAACAAATCTTATTTTTGAGAATTTTATTATTTCTAGATATAACACTGTAGCGACACCTATTGATGGAAAATGGAGTAAACATTTAACAACTTCTACTTTCCCAGTTAACAAGGGAATTTTCCCGCTAGAATAAAAAACAGAACTTAGTTGGCGTTGGAAATGGAATAAAGATGTTGTAAATGTGAAAATTGATTATCGTCTTTTTTCTGCTGTCTGGATTTTAATAACACTACGCAACCTTTACAAAGCCGCCACATACTTGGTGGCTCGTGAATTATTTGCAAACAGTGAATTATAGTTAATGTAGTTCTTTCAAGTTGAAGCACAGTTTTCAATTTGTGGAATAACAGCCGAGATACAAAAATTCAACTACTTAGTTTCGCAATTAGAACCCAAATTTGTTGAAAGTTTGTGGGACATTATAAGTGATGATAATAGAACAAAATATATAATCTTATACTTATTATTGTTCTTATACCGCTGCAATAGATCGTCTGCTGAATACTTTTAAAGAAAGCGAAAATAAGCGTCTTCAGAGACTGCTGACAGGCCTCGATTTGGGAGATCTTAAACCCAGTCAACTTTTACAAAAAATGAGAAACCTGGCTACTGATGGAATTACTGACAAGGTGCTAACAACGTTATTTCTACAAAAAAATGCCCGATTCTGTGCGGAATATTTTTACTAGGAATTGAGAAACCTCATTAATGGCGGATCGTATTCTTGAAATGTAACCAAAACAAGAACTTTACTGCGTAAGCAATAATGTTTCAACAGGATCAGATACCATAACTGAGTTACGAGACAACAAATTGCATCTTTAGATAATAAACTTGAAAAACTGAGTGTCACAAGGAACTCTCGTTCAAACAAGAAATAGAGGTTGATACTCTTTTCTCATCAAAGTAAGTCTCGCAATCGCTCTTACAATCCTTCTGGCAAATACTGTTATCACATTTTTTCGTTTTTCGAGAAAATGTTTTCCTAACAATGCAAACTCTCCATGTGCATGGAAAAATAATTCTTCGGAAAACCAGAATCAGCAACAGAATTAGCGGCAGACTCTGCTTGCTGAAAGTACAAAACATTGCCGTCAATTCCGTCTATTTGTCAACGACAAAAAAAATGGGTTTTACGCTTTCTGGTTGACAGTGGAGCGGACGTAAGTCTTATTCCTTATACTCTAAACACAAATTTGTGCGGCTATAAATTGTAACTACTGCAAATAATACCGCAATCGATACTTTTGGTACAGAAATTATAAATCTTGATCTGGGTTTGCGCCGAAAATTTCAATTCCGTTTATTGTGGCCAAAATTAGTAAACCTATACTAGGTGCAGCTTTTTTAAATAAGTTCAATTTATTAATTGATATAAAGCATAAAGATTAATTGATGGTGTAACTAACCTTTCAGTTTATGGGGACATTTCCCATCTCTTATAAGTGAAATAACGAGAAATACAGCGAGAGAGCAGCTTATGTAAATATTCTGATTTATTTTCTATGTATCCCCCAATATAACAAAGGCAAATTTTCTTGTTTTTCAAATGTTAAACATAATGTAAAACATCATATTATAACTAAAGGACAACCCATAAATTGTAAAACAAGACAATTAGATCAAAACGGTTGGAAATAGCTAAAAAGAGGAATTTAAATATATGCTAGACAATAACATTATTAGTCCATCTAGCTCAGAATGGGCAAGTCCCTTACATATAGTAACAAAGAAAGATGGTTCTTTTCGTCCGTGTGGTGAATATAGAGTATTGAATGATTTAACTATACCTGATCGATGTAACATACCTCGAATCCAGGATTTTCAACATATTTTAAATTGATTATCGTTTTTTTTTTTTTGCCTTCTGGAGTTTAATAACACTACGCAACCTTTACAAAGCCGCCACAACACAATGATGGGTTTTCTGTGGTAAATAAATATGCTTACAAAATTCAGTTCGAAAAAAATATAAGAAAATTATTGCAAATTAATTTTACAAGTAATTAGTTTCAAATATGAATCTTGGATGTGTGAAACTAAATATTAAAGTATTATATCGACACGGGTGATTTAAAATTAGCCTTTTTATTTTATTGTCGATATCATTGTTCAGATTACAATATTGTTTTAAAACATACTAGCCGTAAAATGAAAATACAATATGAAAATCCGAAAATCTTTATGATATGACAATTAGATTTTGAAAAATTGGATTTTATATTTTTTTCCAGTTCCAGAAATCCGGTCAAATAATGAAGAAATTTTAATTGAACGCGTCTTTTCTGTTTCAATTAATATTTTTATTAACAATGTTAAAGAACATTTGATCTAAAAAACAATCTACTGAAAAAGTAAAAAGAAATGTATGAATTGAATTACCTCAACACTTTTCTTCATTGTGTACTCTCGCGGCCTGATGGTTAGAATCTAGCGCTCTGGCTGTGAGTACCGCAGCTTTCCAGGTTCGAATTCTGGCGGAGGCATGGATGTTTGTTGATGGTTCGGAATCCCACACGTTAAACTGTAGGTCTGGCCAAAAATGGTTCACAAAATAACGTAGAGCGATACGCCGAAGCATTAAAAATACCTCTTTCTAACCGTTCTTTTTCGGTCTTCATGTGAAGCCCTGCTATATTGCTTCGTTGATGAAATAAATTCTTCTATGTCACAATCTATGATCA